>CM031240.1:723384714-723548482 GCA_018340775.1 Taxus wallichiana var. yunnanensis | reverse complement strand
AAAGGATTAATAATGCCTAAACTAATATTCCACCACTTCATATGGGATTTTATCCCATTAAATATTCAACGCCACCCAAATTGGGATTTTATCCCATTAAAAAAATTCAAATCTTGCGGCTCCATTTTAGGATTTAATCCCATTAAACATGTAATCTCCCCAAATAGGGAATATTCTATCCCAATTTCTATCTTTACGGGCTATGGTATTTTAGCCTAAGAGTTATATGGAATGCATATTTTAAGGGCCTAATTTTTGTATAAATAGGTTACCTATTTCATTGTAAAAACACATCGGTAGCAGCGGAGACTCATTCTTAGGAAGCGCGGGCAACCGTGGACATAGACACACACCACTGACTCAAGCTTATTATTTGTTAAAGCTTGTTGTGAGGACACACAAATCTAAGCTTATTATTTTTAAGCTTATTTGTGGGATGTGTCGATAGGTATTGTTTATTGACCTATTATTTTTAGGCAATAGTAAATTAAATATTTGTGGTAGAAGTTATTCAAACTACCCTAGTCGAGGCCCATAGTGCCCACATCAGTGCTTGCCGAATCCTGGATTGTCGGCAGTGCTAGCTTCATATTGATAGCGTCGGGAAGGCCCGATCAAAGCCGAAGAGGTGATAGCTTACAAACTTGCTTTAATCTCCAAAAGCAAGTTTGGTATCGGGCTAAGCCTTAATGTCGAATACACCTCTGAAACTTGCTAATCTAAAGAAGCAAGTTGGTATCGGCAGGAGTAATTAGTACATGCGAGTTGCTTTGATAAGGGATGGCATTGGCATGCTACAGATTTCAGTTAGTGGGATAGGCGAGAGACGGGTTTAACATACTCGATAATTTTCTCGTAATTCTATTTGGATGATTCCATTGTATCTCAAATGCAGATAAAACCATAAACTCATGTTAGGTAGAATGTATTGGTAAGACCCCTTTGAAAACATTTGTATACATCTAACCAAACATGGCACATTAGTTAAAGACCCAGTTAAGGAAATGTTTGTACTACTGTTATACTTGCATTAGTAAGACCCCTAGAGGAAATTATTTTGGTGATTTTGCTAACACCATAAAATGCAATATATTTTCCTTGTTTAGTCATTGTTCCTAGTAGGGAGGAGACAAATGAAGTCAATCCACATTGTGATGCAATGGAGAAAGACCAATCTCGTCAATGCGAGTTGAGAAATGGCGAAAAGAGTTCCTCATCCCGAGACGAAGGAGATTAAGAGGAATTTTCATGCTCATGGCAGAGGAATGGGCACGGGTGGAAAATTGCTGGAAAGCGCATCCCATCTCACCATCGAGGTAATGATAAGCCAAATATGGAGCAGGCTAGTCACAAGGCAAGGTAGTTTCTACTCAACCACCGAGTTGACAATTCAACCCGGGACTAGGTAATGCACGAAAAGTGAAAGTCCTTTAAAATGTGTAAGTCAACAATTTTTCAATTATATATTTCATAATTGATTGATGAGATCGTATGCAGTATTAAGTTTGGAGATCAAATTTTGTGAGAAAGTGTTGAGAGAAAGGTTTACCATACTCAGTGGATTTTCTTACTTAGAAAATTTGATTAATGCTCCAAACATATCTCCTAATCAGCTTGTGAGTACCTGTTACAGCTTGGATATAGGAATTAACTCATATAAAGCTTGGAGATTGATCTGCCATTTGTGCAGACAATAGAGTTCGACAGAGATCAGCTCGGAACTTCATTCTATGTAGAGGCATTGTGACCGTGCAGTAGAATGGTAGCTGAATCACCATTGGCATTGACGTCGGGTGGAACTTCATTCCATGTAGAGGAATTACGACCGTACTGAATTAGAATGGTACCTAGTATTAGTATGTCGACAAGCGGAGCTCTCAAAAGGATTAGCTCATAACGTCATTCGGTGTCGAGGCATTGCGACCACACACACGAGATGGTAGCTGATCAACAAACTTAGCATCATGCATTAGAGGCTCGAGGTCGTGAAGAGGATTAGCATCATGCATCGAAGGTGTAGAGGTTTGTAACAAACTTAGCATCGTGCATCGGAGGATCGAGGTCTTGAAGAGGCTTAGCATCATGCATCGGAGGTGTTGAGGTCTACAGAGACTTAGCATCATGCATTGGAGGCTCGAGGTCTTGAAAGAGGCTTAGCATCATGCATCGGAGGCATTGAGGTCTACAGAGACTTAGCATCGTGCATTGGAGGCTCGAGGTCTTGAAAGAGGCTTAGCATCATGCATCGGAGGCGTTGAGGTCTATAACAGACTTAACATCATGCATCGGAGGCTCGAGGTCTTGAAAGAGGCTTAGCATCATGCATTGGAGGCGTTGAGGTCTGTAAAGGGACAAGGCATTGTCCATCACCGACATCGGATCAATCAAAGCTCTACGTAACATGGAGTCCCTTGAGCCGGTTCGGATTACTGCTAAAATCAACTCGGAGCCGGGAGGCTATGTTATAGAGTCAAAATAAGATCCTTTTTGTTAGATATCAAGAATCTTAGCACCACGGAAAAGGAGCGTTGAGGTTTCATTTAGAAACTTAGCACCATGAAAGCGAGGCGTGGAGGTCTTCTTCGGATGTCAGTGGCGCGACAAAAGCGTAGTGGGCCCATAACCCATAGGTCTAGGATTGGAGTAGAGTTGTTGAAGTGAGAAGGTTGGAGGAGAAGACCCAGAGGTCTACTACGCAGCACTTCGAGGTGGCGGTGAGAGTTTTACAAATTCAAGACAGTATGGAAGCTTTTTGGGACAAAAGCTTTTCTCGATGGGGAGGTGTGATCGGGGGATCATTTTTGAAATTTCCCTAAACATACCTAAATAGTGTCGAGTGTGAGAAGATCATCTTGAGAAGCTTTCCATCGACTATAAGAACGTGACAAACGGACATGGGGAGCTCTAGATATGTTCGGTCAAATTTCAGACAGCGGGAAAGTCAACTCTGGTCAACTGGTCAATATTGGACCAAATCACTGCTTGTGACACGTGGCTTGCCACCACTCGTCGAATTCACTCGATTTTCCTATCGGGAGATGACAAGTGGAATATATGCTATTTACCGAGTTAATTATTTCTATGCCACCTTGTATGGGTCAAAATTATATTTACTTGGTAAGTCCACTTTCCAAATGGCACGCATATATGCCAAACCACATATATACATATTAATATTTATACATTAGTATTATTAAACCCGAACATATGCTACTTCCACATGGAGGAGGAGTGAAGCGGTGGTGGGGAGCATGTTGAATGGTATGCGTGGACATCCACGTGGTGAACAAGGTGGTAAGCGGTGGTAGGGGGCGGTTATGCTCCAAAGTGGTCCATTGACCACTATACATGCGCGTGGAAAGGCTTAATAAAGCCTAAACTAATATTCCACCACTTCCTATGGGATTTTTATCCCATTAAATATTCAACGCCGCCCAAATTGGGATTTTATCCCATTAAAAAATTCAAATGCGGCTCCATTTGGGATTTAATCCCATTAAACATGTAATCCGCCCAAATGGGAATATTTTATCCCAATTTCTATGCTACAGGCTATGGTATTTTAGCCTAAGGATTATATGGAATGCATATTTTAAGGGCCCTAATTTTGTATAAATAGGGTACCTATTTCATTGTAAAAACACACCGGCGCAACGGAAAAGCTCATTGCTTGAAGCGCGGAGCAGTGAACACGGACACACACTGTGACTCAAGCTTATTATTTGTTAAGCTTGTTGTGGGAGACACCATACAGAATCTAAGCTTATTATTTTTAAGCTTATTTGTGAGATGTGTCATAGGTATTGTCTATTGGCCTATTATTTTAGGTAATAGTAAATTAAATATTTGTGGCTAGGAGTTATTCAAACTACCTAATCGGCCCATAACACCACACCATTGCTTGCAAATCTGGATTGCTCGAAGTGCTAGCTTTGCATTGATAAGCGTTGGGAAGGTCGATCAAAGCCAAGGAGATTGTGCGCCCGAGGAAGGTGGAAGTCGGGTGCTATTTTTTCACCTTGTCGTCGTCAGAGGTCTCGTTATTCTTGAAAGAAAGTTTAAATAGTTTCCATTAGGTTTTCTTGTGAAAGTACTATTGTAACTTACAGAGTTTTGACTAGTGGGCTTTGTTCGACCACGAACTTCGAGACATAGGCAATTTCCAAACTCACGTAATCAATCTTTGTGCAATTGTCTTCTTTGTCTTGCATTAATTTTTAAATTGATTACTTAGAAGGAAGTAAATTATCGGCAAATAATTAAAGCCTATAAGGTCGAGATCAAGTCATAATAATCTGATTATTTTCGGATCATGGACCAAGAAAATGCATTTTGAGGTTCAATGATACCTGAAACTCCTACACCTTTGTAAAACCTACCTTAGATGGAGAAGGTGGTGCATCTGACATTCTAGAAAATACTGTAATGTTGTTAGGGTAGATCGATAATATTTTGTTGATCATCCCTTTGAATGCTATATCTATTTCCCTTTAGAAAGTGGCTCCGATACTAGACAATCTAAACAACATTTTACTGTAGGCATAGGTGCCCCATTTGGTGGTGAAAGCAGTTTTGAACTGATCATCATCCTTCACCATGATTTGATTTTACCCCAAGTAACCATCTAGGAGAGAGAATCTCTCGATCTGAGACACCACATGCAAATTTTCTCCATTAAAGGGGAAGTGGATAGTGGTCCTTGAGGATGCTCTATTCAAAGTCATGAAATTCAACACCACAACCTTATCTCTCCACTATTCTTCCTACTTTGGAACCAAGTTGGAAACCCATCTTAAGTGTTTGATTAGGAAAATGATATTGGCCTCTATCGGCTTGTTCGAGATCTTTCTTCATCATAGGTTGATATGAGGATTGGCGGTCTACTGCTTCACACGATGGGCTTAGCATTTGGATCTAGGTTAATTGTGTGTTGGGATAACATTGGAATGAACCCTCTTAGGTACTCATAGCTCGATAAAATATGTCTGGAAACTCTTGGAAGAGTTTCACGAATTCATACCTTTCTTAATCTATACCCACTTTGACAATTTGAAGCATTTTGCCTTCTCGACAGAATCGATTTTGAATCTTCTCCCTTAATCTTTATATTAGCCATTTCTTTTTGAAAATTATCATTGGGGTTGAAGATAAACTCAAATGTCACCGAGAACCTTGGGAAGATTGTTTGAAGGAAGCTGCACTATTTGATCCCCATACTATTGTTTTATCCTGCTTTGATTTCTAGTTGAGAATTCAGCATCTTCTTACAAAAAAGTGATGATCTGCTGATCATCTTCGAACACTGCCAACATGTACTATTTTCTGCACGGACAACCTCAAAATCACATGGATATGTGGTTGTTCTCTGTCCCTCTTGATCTTTGTCAACCACATCAAGGTTGCTCCAACTAGTGCAAGCCTATCGATTAAATTATTTCTCCTTCACAGGGTATGGGCACAATCTTTGAAGGCCTTGAAATCCTCCATGAGATCCCATACCCTACTCTTATAGTTCTTGAGTAGGTCATTCTTGATAAATTAAGTCCTCTAACTTGATTGTGACAGTTCAAGCATTGCACCAAACACTTGCAAGTTTTGATTCATAGCTTCCTTGCCCAATGAATACCATAGACCAAAGCCTCATATTCGGTAGTGTTATTTGAGCGGGTGGCGAAACTTGAAGGATGAATAATATTTCATACCTTTGTAGGACACAATCATAGCTCCTCCTCCAGCTCATTGTACCTCCTTGAGCCATCAAAAAAAGAACAATTTCCATACCTCATTGTCCTCCTTATATTCAAAATTAGGTCGGGAATAGGATGATTCTCTTTATGCGAGATAGTAGACACCTAGTTCATATTCTTCCATCTCCTTATAGGGGTCAAAACCATATCTTTTTTGGCCCATTCATGAGAAGTCAAATGCTGGGATACATCCCACCTTGGTATTTTCTTGAAAAGTGCTTAAGAGGTCTTCTTGATCAAAAGCTGAAATTTGCATTGATTGGGCTTTTTACATAAGACTCGATGTGATATTCTACAATGGGCTCGGATCTGATTGTGGCCTTCACTCCAGGACCTTGTTCTAAAGAGCATATGTGACCAATCAACAAACAATTAGCCTCGATTTTGGCGGTGAAATCCCAGGACAAACACAACACAAAATGTGGTGGTAAGTCTATGACTAACACATTCTATAATATTGTTACATTAGGACAGGCATGTGAGAGTGAAACTCAAATCCTTGATGATTCCAGCGAGTGGTCCTTGCTGTCCCATCTAATTGTACCACTCATTTAGAGATGAATTCATACTTGAAACCCAGGTGATCAACTATTTGTTTGGGCATCATAGAACTACTTTTCTAAATTAATCACATAATTGTGCACCCAACTTATGTCCAATAATCAATGAAACATAAAATGGAGGAGGCTTGAGAATCTTACCTCTTTGTTCTCCATTGTTTCTCTCAGTTGAGCCACATTGGTAAGCACTTTCTCTTGGCTGGCTAGGGGGGTTGATTTCAACTTGATAAATTTTGCATGGCAATATGCAATAGATCCCTACGCCTAAAATGGCCATTGAATCCCATAGTGAAATATTCACACTTTTACTCTTCATTAAGCTCGATGATATTAAATGGTTGTCTTTCTTACGCCCCTTTCTTGGCACATTTTCTCTTACACATGGGTTGTAACAACCGTGCACGAATAGCTCTAAAAGGTGGCTTACATTGACTCTGTACATTGGGGTTACATTTTGAATAGACAACACCTTGTTGAGAAACAAAGGGTTGAGGATCACACAGCTTGGTGAAATCCTTCTCAAATATTTCTCCTCTTAGATCATGTATTAGTAGCTATACTTTGAGAGGGACCACTGATTCATTCCACAAAAGTCTTGACACTTGCCAATTGACAAGCATAGTTTTGTTTGGGGATCCCTCTTGCTGATCTCACTTACATGGCCTTATTTGTGGCTTGATTCTTGTGACACACTAATGGTTTGCACCATCATAAGCTTGATTTCATGCACCATTGAAACACATCGTGCCCGGTGATTGTGTGGCTGATTACATGGGAAACACCATTCATACTCTTGTGCCATGTTATTTTGTGTTGGAACTAATGCCCTTGATGTTGAAGTTGTGTTTGGATCATATGACTGAAAGGTCTAGCATCTTGGGGTTATCCTTTGTTACAGCTACGATTTGCGATGCGAGATGGTGGCCTATTTTCACGATATAGGGGTCTGATACGATCTGACCACGAGAGTGATCACGAGACTAATACAACCTACAACTACGAGCTTTTTGTCTTTTTGATTATTACTAACATATACAGGGTTCTGAAAAGCATTTCATGACTTCACTGGAGTTATTTTGAAGTGTTAGATGATGATGTGGAGGCTTTAGCTGAGCTTTGACTCTTGGGAGTGGGTATAGGAGCTAATGTAGGCATTTGGCTAGTATATGGGTTTCCTAACTCATGGTACAAAGGCATGGATGGCCTAGGAGTGATCTTACTAACACCTGAATCAAATGTTTCTTAGCCCTATGGAAAGGATATAGGCTACTTAGGTAAGTTTGTGCCCCCATTAACTAAATAGTCAAAGAAATATAAAAATTTAAATCCTAAGAAAGTATAAGAAATGTACCTTCATTAGTGGGTTTCTTTGCTATTGGAATCTTGTCCCGGAGTTCGCTGAAATCTAAGGTTGAAGTCCATTAGCTGCTCATTTGTGGCTCTCTTGATTGTTGTTATTTTCTCCAGCAAAGATAAGTTATCATCTTTTCTCAAAGCCCGGTTGAAAGAGATGTGCATAGCTGATTCCAAATTTGGATAAGAGCCTACCTCAAGGCTTTTGAACCATTGTGTGAATCTTTCCCTTTGGTGACGAGGCAAGAAAGTTAAGCTGCAATGTCCATCTCATGGATTTCATGGATTGTACATACATTTGTAATATCTTAGACATGGTCACCGGGGAGAGTTTGGTTTTCCACGATGAAATATGGGATGCTATTTAATCTTTGCTATCGGGACCATATTTTGTGCATTCGAGTGAGTGGGCTACTATTGATGAAGTTGACAAAAGGATTTGGTTGAGACACCCTACTTGGCCTAATCACCACTCTTGATTGAGACAACGGCCTACCGGAGGAGGTGTTGATAAGGTTTTGTTTGGTGGGGATAGAGACCTCTGGGCTCTTCTTCTTCCCCTCCCTCATCTGAGGGATAATTCTAGATGAACAAAAATCCCTCTTCTTTGGTTCTTGACCATGTTTGCATTCTTCTCATGAACTTTATTGGACTTCTAAAACTAGTGGATTTATCTCTTTTGGAGTCACGGATGTAGAAATTTAAGAGTTCTCAAAAGTTAGAATCACAAAAAGTGTACATCACTTCTTACTTATAATAAGATGGAGAGTTCTCTTTCCCACCGGTGTGCTAAAATTATTAGTGCAAAATCACAGCACCCCCGAATGAGTCGTATAGATATGATTTTCTAAGGTAGAGTCATTTGGTGTGATCTACATAAAATTGAACTTTCCCAAGGTGTGGGACCTTGCGAAATGGAAAATCTCTCAGTTAAAGGTTGGTTCCTTATTCCTCTATTTAGGTGTATACGTGAGGATTCTGAGAGGATCTATCTCTATACCTAATCTAAAAAACTTGCCAAGAGAGACGGGGTAAAAGGAGTATAAGAAATAAGAAATGACTAAACTATAAGGTGATACACCAAAAAGTGAAGAATACTTATTTTCTAATGGACACAAACAAACAAAATGCATACAATAAACAAGCACGAGATAGCCATATATGTAATGGAAGATTGAATAAAGTAGAAGATACATGAAAGGATCTAAAATCGATCACAGGCGTGTTTTATTACTTTGTTGATTGATACGAGTTCATTAAAAAAGTAGCCAAAGGTAGAAGTGTATTTCAATTTTAATGGAAGGCACAGAACCCCCAATCCCTTTGCTAGAAGGAGAAGGGAGCCTCTGAAACAAAGAATTTCCATCCCTTTACAATGAATCACTGCCCTATATTTATAGATTCAATCAAAGAAGAAGAAGAAGCGAGAAAAAAGCGAGGTTGAAGCTCAACCACTTTGTGTTAATGCCTCACGATAAAATCTACCCTAATCTATCTTTATTGCATCAATCCTTGGTTCGGTACCTTGAAGGAAGAGGAAAGCGGTGGAAATAGATTGAGGCGTTTCTTCATTTTTCACCTACCAGGCTGAAAAATGATTCTTTATCCTTCCATGGTGTAGAAGACGTTGAGATGCTTCCAATGGTGTCGATTTGTAATATTTCCAGCCACGAGTGAAAGATATGCCCCTTCTAAGTTTGTATCAAGTTAAATGCGAATGGGTGGGAAAACAGTTTGAAAAAAAATGGGTCCCCTTTTTCCAAATGGGACACATGGCAGCCTTTAGAGCAAAAAAGCGGGCTTGCGGGTTCATAATTTATCTTTTACCTTTTTGCGTAAAACTCAAAAACTCCCATAACTGAAGCTCTTCACGGATCGTGGCACCCTTTGGTTGGATGGGGATGCTCTTCCATCTTTACTTTCATGCCTTTTGAATGAAAGGAAAATTTTCCTCTTTTCCTCTTACTCCCGCTTTGGATTTGACTCGAGGGCTCAAATGCTAACTTTTTCCTTTAGGAAAAGTTGCGGCCCATTTTTGTTTTTGGCTAAGTCTTTTTGCTTGGTGAGGCATATCTCTTGATCACGAGACATGCGGTAGCTTGGCGAGTTGTTTGGGAACCTTCTCTCTTTCCAATCCTTGAATCATCACCATTTAGACACTTGGCGACCTCTTGGCACATTATGCATTTACTATTCAATCGACTCTACCCCTTTTTATATAACACGTGGAGGTTCCATGCTTGCTTGAAATCCTAGCCCAAATTTTCCTTTGGAGGTGTGTTTAGTTGACACTTGTCGGCCTCTACGATCTGCGGACTTTTCAGCGGTCCCTCTTGCTTTTTAGACTTTGGGCTACGTGGTGAGCTCGCGCTTATTTGGGTCTCCACCTTAGGACTAACTCTTGGAGATGCGCCACCACCATGACACTTGGCATTCTCCGTTTACACTTATGTACTTAGCTGATTTTGAGGCCCACTTGAGTCTACGTTTTGACTCTATTTGACTATCTTCTACATGGAGGCACAGGTGCAAGTTTGAGTCTTTGCCTAGGCTTCCTTTACTGGATTCTTATTGAGGCGACACGTAGCATGCTTTCTCTCGGTTGAAGAATTTTTAACACCCGAAACTTTTTAGGACTCTTATTTGGATGCATGGAAGCACAAACTCATTTGCACTTCCCCTTTTGGATTCATCTTTGGAGAAGTGTTGTTAGGACACGTGGTTCTTTCCACTTCCTCTTCCATACTTAGTCAATTTCGGGCCTTTTCAAAGTTTCGAGCAGAGGACTTTGAATCTTCAGCATTTCTTCCCTCTATTGCTACTAGTTCCTCTACGGCACTACTTCTCCTCTTCTAACCTGCTGTCTTCTGCTTTGGTTGAGTCTACAGTAACTTGAGCAATGGATCTAAGACATGGACACGGCTCGGCAGTCATTTCTTTTGTAGAGGTCCTTTAATCTTTCTCATACGCCCCCGCCACTCCATTTTTGAGTCCGTCTGTGACCAATTTACAAATCCAAATGAGTTTTCTCGGGTTCTTCCTATGTGAGGTTGTGGCTGATCCAATATTTGGTCCGGGGGTGAAATATGGATAACACCGCCATACCTGCATTACTGAGAACATCCGGACCCCAAACTTCTAAAGGGCATAACTTTTGATCCAAAGCTCTGATTTTCACAAAAGCTGGAATTTTGGAAAGAACACAACATACTCTATACTCCAAAAAACATATTCATCTCCAAAAATTAAATTCTAGTTTAAGTAAAGTGTAAGAAATCCTTGTCAAATTCAAAACAACTACTCACAATCAGAGATCACCATAACTTTTGCAATTACAGAACAAAATTACACAAAATTGGTCTCATTGGAATTGTGATTCTGATACCAATGCACAAAAATTAATAAATGCAGAAATTGATAAAAAAATTTGATGATGATTTTAAGGAAAATGTGTCAGGTTCATAACAATGTTTTATTAGTTGTTGGAGATGCATTTAATGAAGCATGGGTAGACATTTCTCAACTATTGCGGCCGAGTTATGGGACAACATGGGGAGCCTTTTGCAAGGAACATACCATCATTTCACTCTATTTATGAAATCTTGTAAGTAGTGGGAAAGAATATTTTTGTATTTTCATTTCTCTTTTTCTCTCTCCTCTCGAACTCTATAAATAATAATGTTTGGCTCATTGTAGAAGGAGATAGTTTACGAGTAGAAAAATCCGTCAAATTGGTTTTATGAAGAAAATGTGCTATAGGCCCTTATATTCGACTCCTTTCATAGTGATGTAAGACCTTATTTTGCAATATATTAAACTATGCATATCAATGAAGCAATAGATACAAGTTTGTATCTATATTTTCCCTTACCATGTTTGTTCACATTCTTCTTGCCCCTTTCAACCTCATTGAAAATATATTGTGTCTATTTTATGCACTTGCGAGATTCATTATCGTTGTGTGTGTATGAAATATTGTTTTGAATGCAGTTTCTAGATTATGGAGAACCATTATCACGCCATCTAGTATGCACTTTACCTCGATTTTCAAATGTTGGAAAGATATTCTCATACCCTCCTTTTACCGGTGTATCACCGCTTTAGTCTAGGCTTTATTTTCATGCGCTCTCTCTCCACTGGTCCCTTGGAAAGTTAGATTAGGATAAGATGGTATTGCCTACATTAGAGTAGATTATCTCGGGTAGTTTATGAGCAAGAACCAGGCTTTCTCTGGATGTCTATCTCAAGTAGTAAGTCCCAAAAATTGGAGATAATACCCATGTTACCCAGTCACACCGTAACTCAAGCACACACACTTCTGCAAACTAGAGGTTGTTGTTATTTAGAGATAATATGTAGTATTTTATTTTTTTTTGTTTTACTTGCTTGGAGATTTGTGGGAGACCTTGCATGGGAGTTGGATTGCATTTTGTAAAGATGTGGGAGTTTGGTTACTTGAAGGTTGAAGGAGCTCTCGATGGCAAACAGGACATGGACTAGATGAGGTGTTCTTACACATTGAGTTAGAAGGGCCACCCCTAAATTAGGGAGTCACTACCATATTACCATATATTCTACGAGACCTTAAATGAGGTCAATGCCACCGTCTGTGAGAGGTTCATTTGGGGGCGATCTAGACAACATGAGAGGGAGGCTGTCACAAGAGGCTCTGGACTCTCCATGACTCAATAAGGAGAAAAGGTGGAGAACTCCCACTTGGAGGCAAAAATACAAGACTCACCATAGAAAGAGCGAGAGAGATAGGGATGCAAGACGAGAGAGATCTAGGAGCCTAAGTAATGAGACAGAGATGTGAGAAGAGACCTAGGAGAAGAATGAAGTTAGTGGCTGACCACATATATGAGATACTAAATTTCCATGCACCTCACTTCTCCAAAGACACACGAGGGTTTAGGGACAAATTCTTAGTAGTTAACTTGAGCAGATGCTTGAAGCTATGTCCGTGCACTAGTAACATGAAGACTCTTGTTGCTATACATCTTACGAGGGACAAAGAAAGAGAATGGTGGAGGATAGGGGAACAAAATCTCCACTTGGATTAAAATACTATAACATGGGAGATGTTTGAGGAGTGATTCCAAAGGAGATATATTTCAAAAGGATTCATTTAGTAGTGGATCTATGAGTTCAATGATCTGCAAAAATTTTACGTGAAAGTGGAAGAGTATGAAAGTAGATTTATGGAGTTCTTTACTGCTGTAGATAGACTATATGAATGATGAGCAGGTTAGGGTTGAGAGGTTTATCGGGGGCCTGAATTTCGATCTTAGATGGGTGGTGTGAATGCACTACCCACAAACACTAGTTGAGGCCGTTGAGAAGGCCTATATTGCAGAGATGAAACCAGGAGGAAGACCAACAAGTGAGAGACAAAGTGAGGAGTTACATACAATGTATGATGGATAGTCGAGTCAAATTTTGTGACCCTCCTCCTTGTGGTGGATATGGATCTACATATTCTTCCTTCGACCACGGCCCAATGATAATAGCCACAACAATAATAACGAGACCCATCCACTATTGAGGCCTCCACCAAGATATGATACACAAGAGGGAGTATTATGTGGCCTTATGCTTGAGAGGACACATCATGAAATAAGCACCACCTAGAGCTCTATCATTCAAAGCTCATCATGTAACATCCATAACATTCTGAGAAGGATCATCGGGGTTTACAACACAAAAAACTAGAGAACCTAAGGGAGTCTCTTGCCATTAGATCACGGGACCTAACCGTTGTTATTGATGTTGTATAGGGAAATCAATGGAGATATTCTCCACATAACCTTGTAGTAACAAGTGTAAGGCCCCTATTTTTGAGCTAGCATAGGAGACATGACATAGATTCATAGGATTTTTGCATCGATTGAGAACGGAAAGGAAAAGCACCAGATCTTTGTGATCAAGTCCTTAGGTAGCATTGGTGGTATTCCTATCTCTATCTTATTTCATTCAAGTTCTTCTGATTCTTTCATTTCCCCATCTTTATTTCAGAAATGTGAGCTCTTTGGTAGTTAGGAAGAGTCATAACTAGGAAATAGAGATGAATTTATGATCCAAGCTCACAATGGAATCCTTATTCAAGGAGTATCTAGTATACCTAGGACCCTTCACCACGATCTTGGATCTTTGCATCCTATCCTTGGAATCTTATGGAGTTATTTTTGGTATGGATTGGCTTTCAGCACATAGGTCTAGAGTGAATTTCTATAGTAAGGTAATCTATGTTTTAGATAATTTAGGAGTGGATACAATGATTCTTTGGGGTTAGGAGGCCTATATCCATTTGTAGTATATACATTATACAAGGCTGAATTGGTGTGCGCGTAAGGGATTCCAATTATATGCCATTAAATTCAGTGATAGGTTAGAGGATGAGACTAGTGGACCTTCACTTGGTGACCATCACATTCTATGAGACTTTTAGATGTCTTTCCCGATGAATTAAGCTGGCTACCACCCTCAAGCGAGATAGATTTTTGTATAGAATTGGTTCCTAGAGCAATTCCTATCTCACATGCACCTTACGGGATGACTACCCCTAAGATTTTTGAGCTCAAGTTACAATTGGAGGGACTTCTTATGAAGGGCCTAATCCATCCTAATGTATCTCCTTGGGGTGCCTTTATTATTTTTCGAAAGAATATGGATGGATCCTAGAGTTTGTGCATTGATTGCAGTTAGTTGAACAAAGTAGATAAAAAATTATTACCCCCTTCCATGTATTGATGATTTATTTGATCAAATGAAGGGGGATATTGTGTTTTCGAAGATAGATCTTAAGTTAGGCCATCATTAGTTAAGGATTGCGAGAGGAAAATATCCATAAGACAACCTTTTGCAAAAGATATAGTAATTATGAGTTCACAGTTGTGCCTTTTGGTGACGAATTCCCTTGTAATGTGCATGAGCTTGATGAATGGGGTATTCGGGGAAATTCCTAGACCATTTTTTTCTCATGTTCCTGTATGATGTATTGATACACTCATGCATGTGTGAGAGATCACGAGGAGGAGGAGCACCTTCATTAGGTTTTTGTGTCTTAGAGACTAATAAGCTTTGTATGGGAACTTGGAGAAGTGTATGTTCTTTGTGTAAGAGGTTTAGTATCTAGGTCACATCATTTCTTGGTAAGGTATTGCAGTCGATCCTTCCAAGATTCGAGCCATCATTTATTGGTTAAGTACTAACTAATGTATCCAACATATGTATTTTTATGGTATTATCATGATACTACATGACATTTTATAGGTTTTTCACACACTTCTCATCCCATCACTTCCCACTGTAGTGGAAAGGGAAGAATTTTGCATAGTCGAGATAAATGTGAGCGGAGCCTTGGGACTCGAAGGAATTCCTTACTCTGACACCTATCTTAGTAGTACCGGATCCTCAAATGGACTTCTTTGTTTGTGTAAAGGCTTCATTGGTAGGGATAGGAGGAGTCACTGATGTAGGATGGCCGAGTTATTGCATTTGAGTCTTGCAAGCTCAAGTATTAAGAGCTAAATTACTTAACTCATGACATTGAGCTTGCAGTAGTGGTGCGTGTATGTATATATATAGATACAAAAACATTTCCCATAATTTTCCTAGGTAATGTAGTATAGTTTAGGTTTGGTTTCGATGTTTCGATGTGGCTAAAATGCCACATAGTAAATTAACGACACCATACAATTAATAAATTCAAATAAATAAATGGAACTTTAAATTATGGGTTAAATAAACTAATGTGGAGCATGGGGGTAGTTAAATAAATTATTTAAGGGGGTTAAAATGATTGAAGTTAAATGTGTAGTTAAACAAATTAATGTGTAGCATGGGTATTATTTACTTGGGAAATAAAATTAAATTCAACTTGAGAAATAATTTTTAATAAATTTAATAAGAAACTAAGTAGATAAAAATAATTATATTAAATTAGGAATCAATTAAATAAACTTAATATGTATATAAGGAGGGGATTTTCATTTGTAATAATTTTGGGTAATAGAATATTATTATTTAAGGAATGGATGTGTTAAAACAAATGTACCAGTGCTTTAATAAGCGTAATACTGAGTATGTTTATAAAAAGAAAATTTCCCACAATTTCCTAAGTGATGTGATATAGTTTTGGTATGCTTTTGACATGGAAAAATGTGAGAGTCACGATAACCGCTTTAAATTCAAACTTAATTCATTGTTTGGTGTGGTGGTTGTTTCTTAGAGTTTATAATTTCCATTCACACAAAGTGTAGTTCTTGTTTCCGAGATAAACTAGTTTTTTGATTTGCTTGCCAACTTCGTTGTTGCATTGTCGACTTGGATAACAATCATTGCATGTAGTTATAATATTCTACACAAAAACATAAAAATGTGTGGGTCGCAAAAATCTTGTACCATGGAAATAAACCCTCTAGTTATGTCACCTTCTTTACGAGGACACTTATCTTTCAAGAGCTCCATGTAGGTTGTAGTAAATTCATCCCTATCTCTAAGAGTTATGAAAAAATGAGTATCACTGTAAAAATTCAAACCCTCATCCTAAATAAATGTATCCTTTGAATCATTAATCATGATTTTTGAATTCCATCACCCCCACATGTGAAACATTTTAAATCTCATGCGTAATAATTTTCTTTCTTTCCATGGGATAAAGTATCCCTAGTTTTCAATTTCTATCAGGGTTTCACAATCATCAATTATGTATTGAATTCTCACTCTCCCATTGAATATAATATTTATTATGACAAATAATAAGCTAGACCCCTCGTCTTGAAAATAGAGTGTATCTATGGATGGATAAAATAGTCCCTCCGATACTTTCACACCTTTGGATACTAAATCCACATATGTTCCATCTTCAAAATGGAGTTCATTTTCTTTACTCGTAGCCTTAAATAAAAGAGAAAATTAATACTAAGGACACTTAAATCTTTAAAATTAGTATGGTGAATTGAAATCACAATGAGAAAATAAAAATATATGTCTTATATGATCATCTTTAAAACCTCACTTAATCTAAATATTTAAACATATAAAAAATTGTATTACACCCTAATATCCCACTACATGCATAGATTTTTATCCATAAAGTTCACATAGTGTAGGGGAAAGGATCCAATGATTGTGAATCTTAAGGTAGGAGGTTGTTAGAGTTCTTATTATTATTGGAAAATATTTTTGAAGGGACTATACCTAATTACAAAAGGATAAATAGCTTGAAAGATAGGATGTAAAAGAAAAAATGATCAAAATCTAGATAGTACAATAAGCCTAGCTGTAGTCAAAAAAGGAATTAAAAAAGGAGACAAGATAGGTCTAAAAATGTAATAAATAAGTGAATACGCAGCAACTTAACAACATCAAAACAAGACCAAGATAGTTCCATAGTAGACTATTTCTTTGAAGACATGTCAATACTTGACTTAACGATGCAATGTGGTAAAGAGATCCAAGGTAGTGATATGTGTAGGATCATTGGCATCCAGTTGAGAAAGGACATGAATCCTTTTAGCATCTATGCCAAAAATTACTTGAGAGATACCACTTAGCATGGTAATATTTCTGACATGTTATTATAGGAATTCACAAATAGCTCTAAAAAAGAAATGTTATGGTCATGTATCTGTCTTTATAATTCCCTAAACTATTATCTAGGGAGTTTAGTTTCTTGTATATTACATTGACGTGTTCCTCACCAATGCCAACATCATCATTCAATTTAATTTTTCCTTTTTCTTGGTCAGCTGATGCACTTCCTTTGTGAGACTTTCAAGCTCTTTTTCATGTTTTTAATTCTATTTAGAATCTCTTCCTTCTCTTCATTAGCAGTATTTTGTGTCCTATGGCACCTGATGTGTAAGAGATAATGTGCATTTTCCATGTCCTTGCTACTACAAAGGACTCTGCCCACAGAGAGGAAGAAGGTTGCGTTTCTAAAAAGAGGGATTTTTGTTCTAAATTTTCTCTACTTACGGATAATGTTGAGGATGACTAGAAATCCCTCCTACTTGCAAAAAAATTCTAGATATTAGCGTTCTCCTTTGGCGTAGGGTCACGGTGTGGTTCAATCATGCAAAGAGCTCCACCCATTCTTTCATGTCTCTGCTTAAGCTACTTGAAGCAGGTAAAAAAAATATGTTTCTTTCTTCCCGATCTACTTTTAAGCTGTCCTTTTACAAACCCGTGGGGAATTTTATGGCATAAATGTTAGTACTTCTCCTACATTTGTAAGCTTGCATCACTAATAAAGCGAGAGGATATCTCAGCAAATATTTTGAGTAGGAAGTGATATTTTACATTTACCATTAACGATGTAATTTTGTACTTGATGGGGATATTATCCTCATTATACAAAGTTGTAAAGTTTTAATTAATCCCATAATTTTCCAATGTGTCTGCCGCTCTATTTCCTTCTCTATAGGTATGAACAATTTTGAAGGTATTGAAGGCATGAAAAATGCTTATAGACTCATGAATAAAATCTTGTATTGTCTAGCTAGGGGGATGTATTTGATTCAAATGATTTATAACATTCAATGAATCTCCTTCAATAATAATGTTCATAATATTGCATTCCTTAGAAATTATTAAACCCCATAGAGCAGATAAGGCTTCAGCATAGGGGTTTGTTTGATGTCCCATTATTCCTACAAAAGTAGCAATTACACAACCTTTGTGACCCCTTATGATTCCTCCTTGATAGTGCCACGTGGATTGCCTTTTGAAGCACCATCAAATTTGATATTATACCATCAAATTTGGAGGATGGATATAATAGATTAAAGACATGTCAATCATTGAATTCCTTTGTCTCTGAAGAAGGTTTCTAATGTCAATTTTCCAATTTTAAAGAATAACCTCCACATTTTTAGGATATTGATTGTTATTGGGAGGTTTAATTCTCTCAATATTATCTTTTACATCATTGGAAATCTTATTGATTTTTTTATAGATTTGTCTATTGTTCTAAATATTATAGCATTTCTTGTTTTCTAAAGCCCCGGATGGTATGAGGTAAGATCAATTTCCAGAGTCTTGAACCATGCAATGTGTATAAGGGAGGTCTCATTGTTCCCAAGTTTGTAAAACCTCATTTAGTAGGGTCCAACAAATATTGAAATTTGATAAAATGATACTCCAGAAGTTTCAAATCATACTCACGGTGAATCAAAGGTGTTTAATATCCCGACCTCCTTTTTTACACATGCGGCACATGTTTTTCATAATAAACCCCTTTACGATTAAATTATCATTCATGAGTATCTTTCCTTTAACAACAAGCCAAAAATAAGTTTAATTTGAGACTTAGCTCGGGAAACCAAATTCTACTCCATTTGAAATCACAGTGATTATTTTCAAAAAAAAGGATTTCTACCTAGATTTGACAGTCTATTCACCATCAAAATAATTACTTTGAACAAGTTCATTTTTACATCGGCGATTAAGAGGTATGATATCTAGGTACTCTTGGAGAGGGGACCACGGGGTTTAGCTCAATCACATCCACACTTTGAGCTATATCCATCTTCTTCTATTTACCTCTATATCAATGTAGTCTTTGTCTACTAGTACCATACTTATCAGCTAGGATATCATTGAAAAGGCAAATCTATCATTCAAACTATAATTAGTCAGCTATCTCTTCAGAATTCTATATCGAGTGTCTTTTCCCACTTTCCATCTACATCATTTCCTAATAAAATTCCTCACTTGAATCAATTTTTTCCAGAAGATAGATCCATGGGGTATCGATCATCGTAGAGGAAGGAGTTCACATTTTGTTGAGTCATTTACTTGGCTTTGATTAAATCAATACATGGTTGTTCCTCCTTTAACATTATCCATCCCATTTTAGCAATTAAACCAATATTCATTGTTTAAATTTCCTTGATACAAATCCCACCTATTATTTTAGCTATACAAATTTGATCCCATGCCACCAAGTGATACTGAATTTTCTTTAGTTCCACTGTCAAAGTTACTTAACTATGATATTATTATTTTTAAATACCATTTAAAATATTAATATTTTTATAATTCACTCATTTTATTTTATGAATTTAAATATTGTTGAAAAAGTAGTCTAATCGATTTAAAATACGTTTTCAATCTGAGAAAATTATTATATGTCCTTGTTTGTGAATAAAATAACCTTTTTGGGACAATTGATGTTTCATCTTTTTCTTTGGCTGATTTGTACATGTGAATTGCTTTTTCTTGTGTTATTGGCTACATGTTTTCTAAATTTTTATTATAAAATTTATAAATTTTGAATTCGAGTTTACAACTATTGGTACTATACTTCACATTACAACTCACATTCATTCAGTTATGCATAGTAAGTGGCTTCCTTACCCTATGAATTTATAATTTGTATCACCTCTATGGAAAATATGATTTAATTTATTTTTCTTACATGCTAAAATTAAAATATTGAGTAGAATGGGAGATCAAAATTTGGTGATCGTGCTTGATGTGCGGCGAGCGTAATTGAAAGTTCAAAAACTTGCACTTCAATGTGACAGTGATATCTCATCGTAGTGCGAGAGATTTATGGCCTTGTACATCTATGAAGTGTGATTCCTTGCATGACGACGTGTGATCCCTCCCATGACAAAGTACGAGAATTTTCAAGATGAAGTACAATCATTTGCACTTGAAATTAGCAATCACTCACATATCGAAGAGCATATTTTCACATGCCATTCTAGTAAAATATTGTCTATCATAACAGCTTCTTGGACTTAAATTTAGGGCTACTAATATTGTGTTAAAGTAAATCATTCATGTATTTAAGTTTAAGTTTAGTCATTATTTGATTAGATGGTAGTATATGCTTTGATTCAATTATGTGTATTAATTATTTCTAAGATTTTAAATCTTACATAATCTATTAACAATATAAGTTTATTTTTAATAAGTGTATATAATATTTAGTATAAGTTACCCATGCTATGTAGTTTTTAACTAATAATTATCAATATTAAAGAATTAATTTCAATTGAATATATGTATGTCAAATTTAAGTTTCAAACAATGTCAAATTTTTCTTTTTATACATTAAAAATTATGTTATAAAAATGTTACCTTAATTATTTTCAATAACAATTACACTTTTTTGTAAGGTCAAATGTACACTAATTAATATTGTGCTTCCTAAACATTAAATGGCCATTAAACCCTATAATGTAGAATCCACCACTTGAGAGTATGTTTTCTTTTTCATACCGCATTTAACGTTAAGTGGTACAATATTAAATTGTAATCCACGAAACTTTACGAACGTCTATATTTCATGCAATAAAGTGTTAAAATATATACTCATTTTAAAGGTGACAACACCAAAACAAGGAGCACATATACAAATGGGGGAAGAACAGAGTTACAAAAAATTAAAAGAGGTAAAGCATTGTTATTTTATTTTGAATAATTTCAGTTTATACACCCATTTCACAGTGATTATAAATATTACATTTGTTAGTAGGTAATTAACTAGTTTTAAATGTTTCCCCGCATGTTTTAATTCTATGAATTTACAAAGCACAGGACCCCTTGTATATTTATTTTTAGAAAATGAAAAATGAAATTAAGTTTAGATAAAAGATGGAGTACGTAAATTTTTTCATTTGTGATTGTTTATAGTAACTAATAAATTTTCAGGACATGGAAATATCACCATTTTCCTTGTTTTCACGTTTTGAATCCCAAGTTTTCAAATCAAATCCAAGAAAATATGAAGACAATATTGGTTTTCAACACAACAAAAAAACTTTGTGTAAATAATTTTTGTGTGCAAAAATTAGATGGAAATAGTGTCTCAAATTTGCAAGAGAATACAAGTGGCACACATAAATTAGGTCCTTGCATTCCACATTCACAAATTGATCTAAATTATCCATATATTGTTGATGATGTTGATGATTCAAAATTATAAGAAACATTTTCAATAATCCATGCATATGAAAGATATATAAATAATGAGGAGCTAATGAAAGAATACAATCAAAATATGTTGTGAAAACATTTATTTCAGTATATGAAGAGGTGTATGATCATTTAAACCATGGAAAACTTGGAAAGAAACATTGGAATAATATAGTAGATGCTTTTAATCATGTTTGTAGAAAACATTTCACTAGGATGCAATGCAAATACAAGATGAAGCTGTTGAAGATAATACCCAAGAAGGAGAAAAAATTGGAAAACACAACATTGGAAAACACATTCGACATCGAATTTATATGAATATATGGATCTCATTACATAGAAAAACAAAAAGTTTATTGGTTTTAATGGAGAAGGAAAGGTTAGTATAACCACTTATACTTCGAAAAGACATGAGAGGGAAATCAGAAATCCCTACTATCAACATTGGAAATTTGGAAGGAGCAAAGATAAAAAACCTTTTGAGTAAAAATGGAATTGAGAGAAAAGGTGTCAAGAGAAAAAAAACTCTTATGGATATTTGAAAGAGGTAAGTGAAAAGAACGTCCATCTATTCATCCAGGACATTGTTTAAAATTGACCAGGGAAGGCTTCTAGTTGAGCGTGAAAGAATGGAGCAATAGAGAAAGATAACAAAGAAAATATTGGATGTACAACTTCAAGTCACAAGTCTTTTTCCCAGTTAAATATGATTCTTTTTAACCATATTAATATAGTATTTCAACATTCTTTCTATTATAAAATATGGTATACATTGTGTAATAAAAAGATCATATATTGGAGTTAGCTAATACTTCCCTATTTTGCATTATTCCTTTTTATTTCATAACAATGCCAATGATCAACATCATGGGCGCCACCAAGATCATTGACACACACATATGAGGATATTTTTTATATAACAAAACAATTTATAAATGATGTCGAAGAAATATGTATATTTTTGTTTAGGACAATATGATAATTCAATATGTGAGACATCAATTGAACCACATATCATTAGTAGTATAGTCAAAGTATGGAATACTTATATACTCTCTATGTAATTTATAGACGATAATATTGTGAATGCGAATGGTGTTATTTTGTTTATAATTTTTATAATTTTGATCATCTTTATGTGGCATATATGGTTTATATTTGTGTACTGCCATTAAACCGAAGAGTGTAATATTGTTCGTTCGATATTTTAAGCATGATAATTCAATATGTGAGACATCAATTGAACGACATATAATTGTTATTATGGTCAAATTACGGAATACATATATACTCACTATGTAATTTAAAGATGATAATATTGAATGAATGAGACTAGTTTTCTTTTGATGATATTATTGTTAATATTGATAATTTTTGCATGTGACATATATGGTTAATATTTTGGTTCCCCTAAATTTAATTGGCCATTAACCAAACAGAGTAAAGTTATTGTTATAGTAAAAATATGTGTCTCATTTGATAGCCATTAAATATAAATAAAATTAAGAGTAGATGTGTCTCTTTTGTAATTCATGCACCGAAGAAAGTGGTAATTAGAAGCGTCGATTCCATGTAATTATGGATTGTCATTTATTAGTATATTTCAAGGAAACTAATTTTTTTGAAAATTCTAGTGAGAGCAATGGCGTAAGGGAAAAAATTCATAAGTGTAATAATTCATTGGAAAATATGATCATCGTTTGATTGCCAAAATTCTGAGAACGGGTTATTTTCATGAAGGTGTCATAATTGGTATGCATTCTCACCTTTTGTCCTTCCAAAATTTTGAAATTCTATGAATTTAGAATTTTCCATAACCTTTTCAATGAAACCCTATTTTTTATGCTTCCAATAGTCAAATATTTTTATTCTTTAACTCTTTTTCACAAACACTTATCAATTGATAGGGTTTGACATCATTTTCATTCAATTTTTCGAACCACTGAATGATTTTCTAAATATGTGTGTACCACGCTTATGAGTAATGTAAAACATTTTATGGGTATTTTTTCACAAGAGGATTGATAAATCATCAGTAAAATACCTTAGATGGAAATCAATGAATACTAGAAGTGAAAAAATGGGTGTTGTCAAAAAAGGCTAAGGAATATAGACTTTTTTTTTAGTTAGGGTTGTTAATCGAGTTTTCTCTTTTTGACCCCTAGCGGCTGGTTTCTATAGACACTTAATTATAAATTAAGTTGTAGTAATGAAATAATTATAGTAAATTCTAGTCAATGAAATAGTAATAGTAACATAAATAATTGTTTTCTTGTTTATAGATTTTGTTTGATTACATAAGGAAATTATTGGAAATAAAATTTAATAAAAACATATATGTGATTGCCAAAGAAAAATGCAAATATTTCCATCTGTGTATGTTCATATTTGACAAAAATGAATAAGAGAATTATAAAACCTATTATTTGAGAAGTTTGGATAAATAAGATTTTGAATAATGTTTCACTTAATTGATAGTTCTGGAAAGACATATACAACATTTAGAGATTAAAATTACAGGCTCTGGTTGTTTTAGTTAAATTAGCTAATGATATATCAACACTAAAAAGTATAAGATATCATGGATTTTATTTCTTAATGTGACAATAATCATATAGAAATAGGGATATATGATATAATGGAAAATTATGATGTTTAATGACAAAGGATAATTATACATAGGGTTCGGAGTCTATATGTTCATACTAACACTACAAAGAGTATGTTTATTATATTTACTAAAATTATACCATGGAATTTTATAATTGATTTACTAACTAATTATACATCACCATTTATTTTGAGATTTCATTTATAATTAAAATCTAGGATTTTTATATTCCTTTCAATTATTTATAGTAAATAGAATGAGAACTACATAAAGGTCAATCCTATCATTGGTGTGTAGTGCACACTTGGCTAAAACAAATTCATGGAACAAACTAATGAGAGATAAGAAAAGCATGACCCCTGAAGAAAACATGTAATGCAACTCTTTTCTTAGTTCAATAATAGATTTCCAATGAATGATGTCTCGGTGAACACTAAGTTTAAAATATTTTTTCAATGCTGATCATAGTGACTGCTAAGCTTGTAAATGTTTTGTTGTGGCTGACCTTAGAGACCGCTAGGAACATAATTTCATATGTGTTGACTCCTCATTGTGATATTTAATGACCTAGGAGATTATAAAATTATAATTAATTAAAGAGACATCCATTGAATGGTGTTTAGATAACACTAAGTTTAAACATTTTTCAAAGCTGATGTTTTTTTATTATTAAAGTGGCAAATAGTTTTTATGAAAGGGACTATACCCTTGTACAGTAGAGGCTCAGAAGCCGGATGTGCCAAAGTGAGCAAAAGAACAAAAGATCAAAATCAACAAGGACACAAGTAGGAAGATATCCTACCAATACCAGCACAAAAACCCACAAAACTCAGCGAGTAAACAACAACAAAGCAAAAAACAACGCCGATGAGAACAGTTGCATCCATCTTAAGTGCACTGGGTCACACCCCCCACGGAAACCACGATATGATTTTCTACTAACAGTGCTCCACTCCGCATTGTTTTCGTCTTCCACATCCAGAACCACTTCTAAATTGCCTTTTAACTTGGGTGAATCAAAATTTGGATCCCTCGCCTCCAAAGTAGACAATGCTATCTTTTCACCTGAACTGTCCTTCATCCTTTCACCACTATTCACATTAGCATTTAAGAGTAGTTGTTTAGGATCTTTGTTAAATATACTCTGTCGGTTCTCATCCGGCATTTTTTCGATGTAAAATTTGCCACACTTTCTTCCTCCTCTGAGCCGAGTTTCCCATTCAGAGGATTCGCTATCATCTTTGTTTGACGCGTGAACAGTATTTTTGGATTTTCCCACTCCTTCTCCGCCATTTCAGTCTATCCTACGTGGATAGAGGGATCACCACACGCCGCTTCGGCCGAGGACCAGGTTTGGGCCAGGTCGATCTCACCATTGTTGCAGTCGCCTTTATATAGTGGGCAAGGGATATCTTCGCCCGATGACTTGTACCTTCCTCTCCTCCTCGCTTTTATTTCTCCTGCGCCTATTCCTTCCACTACCCCCATTGAACATGTGCACAGTTTGGCGTGAAAGTTAACCGTCCAGCATTTGGGATAGACCAAACCGTGGTCATCAGGAATTATGCCCTGCACAAAACGGCTAGTGGGGGAAGACAGTATGATGTTCTTTGGGAGAACAGTTCCCACCTCCATGCTAAAACATAACCGTGCTCTTACAATCCTACTTTTGGCCTTTGTTGCAGTTCCAAGGAGATTAACTCTCCCATTGTTGCAGGTTTCAAAGCTAATGTTATTGTCGAATAAGATTTATATATTTTCTTTTTAATGCATTAGTATCTTTCTTGTTAATTATTCCTAGCCACCGCTAAACTATCGATATATTATTTTTGATAATTGTAGTGATAAGAAGGATAAGAAGCATGTATTTATTTGTTAATGATTCTTATACACTATTAAGATCCAAAATTATGTTGCAACTAACCCTAGTGACCATTAGGATGATAAATACTTACGTCTCTACCCCTCGGTATTGTAAAGATTGGCATTGTTTTCTCATTGTAATAAATTTTGTTCTTTGAAATAAGCCCAAATACGAGAGAAGTTATAAATAGTTCATTGTGGCTAAGCTTAGCAACTGCTAAGATCAACACTATGTATATCTTGACCCCTACCAGTTTAAAGATTGTAGGAATTTTTCTCATTGTCTTAATAATCCTAGATACAACCAATCGACCCTTTGGGATAAGAATTAATTATGTTTGTACCCATCATCATGAGTAGTGAAAGGATTGACATTATTTCACTGATTGCAATAATTTTTTTCCTTTGAAATAGGCTTAGATACGAAGAAGGTAAAAATAGTTCATTATGGTTGAACTTAGCGACCACCAAGATCAAAACTACGTATATCTTGACCCCCATAGTTCAAAGATTGTAGAAATTTTTCTCATTCTCTAAATAATCCTAGATACGGCCAATCAACCACTAGGATAAGAAATACTTATGTCTGTACCCCTCAGTAGTGCAAGGATTCATGTTCTTTTTCTCATTACAATAATTGTTGTGCTTTGAAATAAGCCTAGATATGGAGAAGGTATAAATAGTTTATTGTGGCTGAACTTAGTGACTGATAAGATCAACACTACATATATCTTGACCACCCAACAATTTAAGAATTTTAGAAATTTTTTTAATTCTCTGCGTAATCCTAGATATAGAAAATCTATAAAACTTTTGTTTTTGATCAACTTAGCAACTTCTAGGATCTAAACTATGTAAGATGTAAAGCCTCAAAAGTGCTTGTATTGATAGAATTTACTCTTTGCATTAATATTTTTTACTGGAGTGACACATATGAAACACCATGGTTGAAAATATGTATATCTTGACCCCTCATTGGTGCATGTACAACAGTGCTTTGGTCATTCCATTAATCATAGGTCATTAATGATGTCTAGCAACAAGACATATTCATGATCCTGCAACAAACTAATCAAACCTAAGTAAAGGTTGATCCCTTACAAATACATGTATTATAAAAATTTTCTCAAGTCAATAATAGATGTCCATTGAATGGTGTTTAGCTAACACTAAGTTCAAAATATTTTGTCAAGGCAGATGTTATTGACCACTAAGATTTATATATTTTCTTGTTAATGCATTAGTAGTTTTTCCTATTAATGATTCCTAGCGACCGCTAAGCTATAGGTATATTGTTGTGGCTGATCATAGTAATAACTAGGATAAGAAGTACATATTTATTTGTTAATGATTCTTATAAACCGTTAATCTCTAAAAATACTTATGTCTATACCCATCATTAGTGTAAGGATTAGCATTTTATTTCTCATCGCAATAATAGTTAGGATTTGAAATAAGCCTAGATACGGAGAATCTCTAAATAATTCATTATGGCTAAACATAGCGACTGATAAGATCAACACTATGTATATCTTGACCCCCACCAGTTTAAATATTGGAGAAATTTTTCTCATTCTAATAATAGTTTTCTAGTGGATAATACATAGATACAACCAATCTCTAAATATTTCGTTGTGGCTGAACTTAGCGATCACTAGGATCTGAACTACATAAGTCTTGAAGCCTTAAGAGTTCTTGTATTGATAGACTTACATCATTGAATTAATATGTTTATTGGAGTGACACCTAGAAAATTCCATGGTTAAAACTACGTATATCTTGACCCCTCAGTGGTGCATGTATAGCCACACTTTTCTCATTCCATTAATAGTAAGTCATGTATAATGCCTAAGAAATGTTAAGCTCTAAATATTTATAAATTATTGACCCTAGCAACCACTAGGATATAAAATTCTTTCATTTATTTGGAAATTATTTTCTAAACTTACATAATATTCATAATAAGGGACATATGAATGTTTCTGTAAAATCATTATGTCATTTATCCCGATAATTGTTTCTTTTGATGATGTATGCGGTGTTCATTTCCCTTTAATTTTTCAACATGGAGAGAGAGCAGGTAATGTCAATGGTAGATGGTTATTTATATTACAACAAGTACGAAAGAGTAATTTAAGATACTATGTTCGATCTAGTTGCCTTACATGACAAATTTTAGCATTACTCGGATCTATTTTCCACATTTCGGGATGATAGTGTCAATTTTGATGTCATAAACAAAAAGGGTATACTAGAAGAGCAAGTGCTATGGTTCCAAGACATAAGGGTGATAAAAAGAGCTAGTATCCATTTAATTACCACTAAACCAGAGTTGATTCCTTTTTCAGAAGTGATCCTTTCTTATCTACTTCATGTCAAGTCCAAGGATTTGTCATTATTTTCTAAATCAAGGAAAAATAGAATAGGTTTGTTTGTTGGGAATGCATACAAAATTTATTATAAACTTCTAGATCCGGACTACTTGTACAACTCAAACACAGTTGAGTCTTGGATGGCCAAAAGGAGAGTAAGAGATGTTTTATAGAGTTGAGAATTTGACCCATTAGATAATATGGATGATTCTAATCTG
Organism: Taxus wallichiana var. yunnanensis; assembly: GCA_018340775.1. Lineage (NCBI taxonomy): Eukaryota > Viridiplantae > Streptophyta > Pinopsida > Cupressales > Taxaceae > Taxus > Taxus wallichiana. Next base: position 723,519,823 of record CM031240.1, on the reverse strand, counting down.
TCTGATATCCTTATTAAAAGGTTTAGACCATGAGTCCATATTAGCATAGTAAACATGAATAAGATCTATGGAAATTCGTCAATCTCTAAGGTGGATATTTCCTAGATCCCATTACTTTATTTTATTATATATGGTAGAAATATTCCCTCCTTATGTCATGCGCTCTGTGTCAATTTAGTGAGTCAAAGAAATAATTGTCTACAAAGGAAATCATTTTACATGGCTTCCTATCTTCTCGATGTTGTCTTTGGTGTTCTCAAATGTCCGGATTTCTATCAAGTTTAGTCTCCTTTGAGCCCTTTAAAAATTATATGCCCATCATTTCAGATCACAGATTCAAGATATATGCACTTACCTTTTATCCTTCTCAAGAATTACATGAAAGAGTGACACTAATAACATCTAATGCCATCCTCACTTCCATAAGGAAAATGGAATCCATATTATTCTATCTAGAATATACAGTTATCATGATTAAGGGCATCCTTACACCTCCTTTTCATTGCCATATTATGTGTGAAAAATATTGGTAGAACACAAGGCTACATATTAGATTTACAATGGTATTACTTTATAGTGTCGGAAAAGAAGCTTAACACATATCCCCCTCCTAGTCTACGTGGGAAGCATAAAATTTAATAAGTGGCCTGATTAGAAGGTTGCCCATGACTGTATAAATTCATTTTATCTCCCGAACACACTTTAAGGAAATACGACAAAAGGAAAAGGGTTTCCCAACATCTTAATTCACTTAAAGGACAGTTAAATATACCATATGATCATGTGTATGATGATAATGACTGGGTATGGATTACCCAAATAGAAGATAGCCTTGTTAAGCAGAATATGAAGGAGACAGGGGTGGTTCCACCTCCAAGAATAATTATTAAAAGGAGGCTACAGAGAGAAAATTAGGATTTGTATTCAAAACATTCACAACAACACTATGCTTCCTTATCTCCAACAAATGAATGTTGATCTATGTTTCAAGAATTTTGTTCCCAACCAAATAAAGCTCCAAATTTGGTCAGATATGCCTTAAATTCATCAATTGAAGAAGAGGAGACTACCCAAACTAAAATTCCAGCGAGTTAAGCCCTATTCCAACCCACTCAATCTTCTCAATCCACTTCACGTGAAGTGAGACACGATTTCATAGAGAAATTCATAATTTCCTATAAAGAACATCCATATTGGGAGGCACAAGAAGATCCTTTAGTGAACATTGAATTCAATTCAAATATGGGAACATTGAAAAGGTTAACTAAAATGAGGATGTCAACACACTTAGCCATTATTTGGCATGAAAATTTAGAATGCCTCTTCACTCTTACAAAGAAAAGGAAATCCAAAGGATCCCAAGTGGTGCAATATGAGGAATATTTGGAATCCTTGATAAGAGCTATAACATAAGTAGATGTAGAAGTGGTGAGGGGAGTACATGCTAGAAATAATGAGCTTGAAACTCAATTATAGAGCACAGTTTCTCCTAGAATAGTTTTTGATGTAGAAGAGGAATTACATGGCTTGTACAATAATATAAAGGAATGCATTATTGCAAAGGAGAAAGTAGAACTGCTACTTAATAAGAATGAAACTTTTTTTATAGAAATGACATCGTTGCACAAAACATTAATACATATGGGGCAGGCCATTGAAAAATAAATTTGTAAAGATCCTTCAATTTTGACCATGGATGATATTGGTATAAGCCATACATATGCTAATTATATGAAGGAAATACTAACGGAATGCAATGAACATGTAAGAATACTTTCTTTGTAGTTTGAATATATTATTTATAGAGAAAATCAGGTTTTCAATGAAGCTTTGGTCATGGGAGTATTTAACGGAAACCATGAATTGGTTTCTGATGAAGATTTCACAACATCGCCTAAGCAATTCTTGGTTAAATTTCTCAAAAGATAATTAATGAGTGTTGTATTAGTCTTTATCTTTCTTTCACATTTTTTTCCTTGTCCTTCTTTGTTCGTCTTTATACTCCTTTGGTCAAGGTTAATCAATCTACCGGATCCTAGTGTCAATACTTAGGTACACACCATGATATATGTAATTCAACACCATAGATAAATATATATACAAAACAAATATGCATACTACACTCTATACACACCTATTCACATAATTACCTAAGATTAAAATGACCAGAGACTTGGCCCTTAGGACCTATTTGCTTTTCAGATCCATTTAATGGCTTGTAGCCTGTCTTACCATTATGATTGAAATGATGCCTACTCCTCTCCAGATGCAAAAACCTAATTCATCACTACAGAGCCCATTTTTGTGCTTCAAAACATTTATTGAGAAAAACTAGGGTTATTTAGACAACCACTTTTCTTAACTAATACAATCAAGCATTAGGTCTCTTAGAGAGCTATGAGTAGATACAAAGATTTAATGAAGTTATGTAACCTTAATTTACCTTTATGAATATTAAATTGATCATCCCAAATCTATTTCCAAGCCTAATTAGTCCTTACATGCATCAAAAAAATTTAAAACCTTCATTGTGATAAAAAAAAAGCTAGTAGTGTCGAGCTTAGATAGTAGGGGTTTAGTGGAATCGACACTTTGTCCCATAGAATTTAACTATGTAGATTTAGGAGTAGCTAAAAGACATTGAAAACACAAGGATTCTAAAATTTTAAGAAATTTTATCTTGTGTAAGTGTTATCCCAAAATCACCCCTCGAGGTAAATTGGATAGCCCGTGCATCACGTCTTGGTGAGAAAGTAAAAATGGCTTGAGGGAAAAATTCAAGTTTGGGATCTCCCATTGGCTCTTTTCTAACCCACCATCCAAGGAAAAATGCAAGGAGTTAGAAAAAATTGAAAAAATCCCCAAAAATGGCCTCTTTTAGTTTAGTGCGGAAAAGTGACATTTTTGTCCTAGGCCGCACAAGTTCACGCGAGACAGTTGGGACCCAAAAACCTGAAATGGCCACATTCCTTTGTTGTGTAGAAAAATCAAAAAATGTCCCAGGATGGTGCAGGGGACATTAGGACATTCGGGACACACATCACCAAAATGGCCATAGGCAGTTCAAATCGGTGAAATTGGATATTTTTGTCCTGCGCGGTCCACAAGACACCTAGGACACAAGTACGCAGAGGGCGCAAAGGTGAAAAATTTGATCAGAATTGAAATACGGGTGGATCAGAGGTCAAAATTCCTCATGGCCTAGTTAACGTTCGACGTGTAGGCTTCCAAAACTCCGAAATTGCCGCACCAAGAGGAAATCGGTAAAAGTGGTGAAGGGAGGGCCAGACGCAGCAAGTGCAATTGGGACACGAGTTCACCAAGGACCCAATTTTTCTAAAATACCACAAAAAGGAAGCTTGTAGGTGGAGATGATATTTTTTTCTAAGGCGGTCGGGATGTAGGGACCCGATATAGCCGAAATGCCGCATACAAAGGAAAACTCAATGCATGACCCTCCCGAACTTCAAATGGCCATAAATTTTGCATTTTTACAACAAAATGCACAAAATTGGTACAGTTGGAATCGTGTTTCTGAGCCTGATGCAAATAAATCAAGAAATCTAGAATTTGGAGAGTAATAGATGGTGATTTTACATATAACATTCCCATGTTCATAATAGTGTTTTATTTGGTAGTTGGGATGCATTCAATGAAGCATGGGCTGACATTTCTCACTACTGCAAGTTATGGGGTAGTATGGGAAGCCTTTTATAAGAAACATAACATCATTTCACTCCATTTATGACACCTTACAAGTGGTTGAAGGACAAATTTCAGGATTTTCATTTTCCCTCTCTCTCTCTCTCTTCTCAAATTTCTATAAATTGGAGTGTTGGGCTCATTGTAAAGGGGATTGTTTTTAGTAGCAAAAATCTATCAAAATTGTTTTGTGAAGCCAATGTGCTGCAGGACCTCATAGTGGACTCCGTACATGGTGATCCAGGCCATTATTCGTAATGGATTGGATTGTGCATATCAATGAAGCAATAGATACAAGTTTTGGATACACCTTCCCCTGTTGTATTTATTTTCATTCTTCTTTCCCTTTCAAGCCTATTACAAATATATTTTGTCTACCTTATGCTCTCTAGGGATTCACTCTCATTTTGCATGTATGGAATATTGTTGTGAATGCATTTTTTTGGAATGTGGAGAACTATTATCACCCCTTCTAGTATGCACTTTTCCTCCATTTTTCACACATTGGGTGTTATTCTCACACCCTCATTTTCTAGTGTATCACCTCTTTAGTGTATGCTCTACTTTTATGCACTCTCTCTCTCGGTCCCTTAGAAAGTTAGATTAGGATTAGATAGTTTTTTCGCATTAGAATATTTTGTGGTAGGTAGTTTAGGAGCAAGAACAAGTTTTCTTTGGATGCCTATCTCAAGTAGAAATTACCAAAACTTGGAGATAGTACCCATGTTATCCAATCACACCATGAGCTCAAGCGCACACACTTGTGAAAGTGATAGGGTCTTGTGATTTGGTGATAACTGATGAAGTTTCGATATCAATGATGGCCTAGTTCGAGGGAAGTATATGTAAAATTTGATGTACAAGCTATATATGGTCATGTCAAGGCCTAAGAATTTTTTTAATGAGATCCTCAAGGTATCCTCTACCTATTAAAATGTTCATAGTCGAGGTGTCATGCTACAGTGAAGATTGTACACTTCAAATTCGTTATCTAGATTGTAAGTGATTATTATTCACAAGAAAACAATCAACAAAGTGTAAGAAACATGTAAACATAATCACCGTAACCTCTAAAAATCATCTATTAACTGTCAATAAATCATATTACCCCTATACCTCGAGATTTATTAATGAATTTGTCAAAATCCCAAAAATTCATATTCAAAGCAACTTTCTAGTATCTCTCAACTATACCCTAGAATTGCTCAACCATACCCTAGGCTTAGAAAATAGTTCAAATTTTTGTTATTTGATGGAATTTACTTGGATCCACGTTAGAATGGATTTCTAAATTAATCTTAACACATTTTTGGCCTTCATATATAATAGGCCTTATTTTAGGCATTTATAAACACACACACATTTGAAAATTCAAACTACACAAATTGGAGTGAAATTAAATTAAAATCCTAGACTATTCGAGACTCACCAAGAAACATGACACAACCATGAAAATACTATGACAACCTCATGATGCTCCTGCATCATTCTACCCCTGAGAAAAAGAAACCTTCTTCATGGTGTGTTGTCCTTCATCAACTCGCCACACTTATACCCATCTTGAGAAGATAAAAAAGTTCATCCATGTTCCATCCTCAATTGGTAAATTCTTCCATTTTATCAGGTACTGGTAATACTCCTTGTCTCTTGTCTTCTTAAGCAATTTCTTGTCCAAAATAGCTTCTACTTCCTTTGGTACCTCATTAGGAATTTGTAGTTCCAATGAAGAACCTATTTATTTTGTGTTTCAAGTCCATCTATAGCCTCCTCCTCACCTTTGTATGTATACAAGTCTGTAAAATTAAATATTGGAGAGATTCCAATCCTGGAGGAAACTCTAATTAATATTCTTTATTGGAAAACTTCTTTAATATCTTGCATGGACTAATTTTTTTCACTTTTAACTTGTTATACTCCTTAGGAAATATTTCTTTTCTGAGGTGGGTAAGAATAAGGTCTCCCACACTAAAATTCACTTATTTTATTATCTGATCAGTTCTCTACTTGTATTTGATGGCATTCCCTTCAAGCTTCTTCTTTACTTGTTCATGTAAATTTTGCATTGTCTTAGCAAACTCCTCTACATCTACACTTCTTGTCTACATTTGTCCCAAGTTTCTTATCTCCTAAACTCCCCTAGGATGTATTCCATACAAAATTATGAAATGAATCATCCATGTGATTTTTTTTAGAGAGTCATTGAATACACATTATGGCTTTGCGAGTGCAAGATCCCATTATTTTGGGTGCATACTCACTAGACTCCTTACAACTTTGTTTCATAGAATTATATTAAAGAATTCATTCTGACCATTAGTTTGAGTATGGTAGGCTGAGATGAAAATCAAATGTGTTCCTAACTTCTTCCAGAGGATTCTCCAAAAATGCACAATAAACTTTATATCTCTGTCGAAACTATGCTTCTTGGCAAACCATGTAACCTTACAATTTCCTAAAAGAACAAGTTAGCTATGTGTGTTGCATCACTTGTCTTTGTGCATGGGATAAAGTGAGCCATTTTTGTGAACCTTTCAACTACAAAAAATATAGAATCATGACCTTTTTGTGTCTTTGGAAAACCAAGTACAAAATCCATGCTTATGGAATCCCAAGGTCTACTAGGAATGGGTAGTGGCTAATATAGTCTAACATTTTGACTACTGCCTTTGCTATAATGACATACTTTGCATTTTTCTACAAACCTCTTGAAATCCTTATCCATCCCTAGCCAATAGTAATGATTGCTTAACTATGCCAATGTCTTATTCTACCCAAAATGTCTGCTAAGCTGACATTGTGCTTCCCTTTATCAAATTCTCCCTCATGGAACTCCTTGGGATACAAAGTTGGCTTCCCTTGAATAACATGCCTTTCAAAAGCATGTATTCCAACCAAGGAATTCTATCTCCCATGATTGGATTCCTGCAAGCATTATATGCCTCCTTGAAGTCTGCATCATCTTCATACATCTCCTTCAATTCTTCAAAGCCTATGATGTTCACTTGAGACTCTTGCAAAACCAAAACTCTCCTACTCAAAGCATCTACAACCTTGTTAGTTTGACCCTTTTTATGTTTTATGGTAAATGTAAATCCTTGCAAAAATTCAACCCACTTAACATGTTTTTGACTTAGCTTGTTCTGATTACTAATAAATTACAATGCATAGTTATCAGTGAACAAGAAAAATTCTTTAGGCATAAGGTAATGCCTCCACTTCTTCAAGGCTTGTATGAGTGCATAAAACTCTTATTCATATGTTGAATACTTCCTTTTAGCATCACTTAGCTTCTCATTAAAATATGCCACTAGTTTTCCTTCTTGACTCAAAACAACCCCTATTGCCAACCCACTAGCATCACACTCTACTTGAAAAAATCTTATTGAAATCAGGTAGGGTTAGAATAGGCCCTTCATTACCAACAAAACTCTTCTTATCACCCTTTATTGTATCTATCATTGGTGCTAAAACTCCACTGAAGTTTCTATAGAAACATGCTAATCCATGGCAAATACTTACATCACATGCACTCTGGCTGTAGGAAAATCAATTATGGCTTTTATATTCTAATTATAAATCTTCAAACCTTCCTTTGAAATGACAAAACCAAATACACTAGCTCTATTTTTAGAAAACTACACTTTTTCACATTAATCAGTAGTTTCTCTTCATGTAACTTAATACCATTCTCAAATGCTTTAAATGATCCTCCTTTGTTTGACTAAACACCAAAATTTCATCCAAATATACTATAACAAACTTACCTGTGAATTCTTTGAGCACTTCATTCATTAGCCTCATGAAAGTGCTTGGAGCATTGGTTAAGCCAAAAGGCATGACTAACCATTCATACAAACCATCATTAGTCTTGAAATTTGTCTTCCACTCATCCCCTTCTCTGATTCTGATATGATGGTATCCACTTTTCAAGTCTATCTTAGAAAATATGCAGCTCCACTCAAACAATCAAGAAAATCATCCATTCTAGGTAATGGAAATCTATACCTGATGGTTATCTTGTTGATATCTCTAGAGTCAGAAACATCTTCAATATTCTATTCTTCTTTGGAAAAAAATTTTGGGGATATCAAATGGGCTTAAACTCTCTCTTACCATCCCTTTGTCCAACAATTCTTGCACTTGTTTGATTTCTTCATTCTCTCTTGGAGTCATTCTATAAGTAGCTTTGTTTGGCAAATTTTCTCTTGAAACAAATCAATGTGATGGTTGATGCTCCTCAATGGTGGTAGCTCATTAGGAAAATCATCCACAACAATGTCAATGTGCTCATTCAATATATCTTGAATCTCTAAAGGAAAATTAGTCAACTTAGTGCTAGTGACTACATTCTTAGGCTTACCAATCACTATAAAATTTACCTCTTCTTTCTTTATCTCATGTAATAACTCTTTACCTGCCATCAACATCACTTTAGAAATGTGCTCTACTTCTTCATGATCATTCTTCAATGGTTTAAGAGTGTGATCTTTTAACGCCCACAAATTTTTCCCTCACAAAACCCAAGAATAACCTAGGTCAAACTAGAAAAATTATGGAATATTGTTTTTTTGTTAAAGCCTACTCAAACACTAGGTTAAAATTAACCATCACAATTCTGAATTTTACAATTTCATTAAATTAATGTTATTAATTTTCTCTTTAATAAAAATAATAAAATCTCTTCATACCCTTTTAGTAATTTTTTTATCAACCTAAAGTAAGGCTTAGGCTTCCTATCCTTTATTTTAGTACAGTTTAATTTATCCTTCACCAAACCTATTCAGATTACTTTGAAAGGTATAGGTCTAATTATTAAACCAATAAATTTCTGTTATACCAACAAAGGGGTTCAAGGCTTGCATTCAAATAATAAGGTCCCTAAATAAACACTAGGTTAGAAAATAATTACACCCCCTACACATACTAGAGTGGCCTCAAAATAAAGTCAACCCATGCATTTCAAATTTAAATTTCTCTCACCCACTTCCCACTTACCTTTTGTAGGGATGACTCTTATCCATTGGATGGATTCATTTGGGGCCCTTAGATTAGGAAAACTAACTAACCCTAAGTTTTCTTATGAAAAGCTTATTTCTCTTTTTTTTCGGCTTATTATTTGTTTTCTTTTGTTTTACATGTTGGTGGAGGAGGAGGAGGAGAAAGACATGAGAGGAAACCTGAATCTCTTATAAATATGCACATTTTTCTTTCCTTTTTCAATTTTTATTTACTCCCTCACCTATGGTTTCAATGTGTTTCATTTACTTTATTTATCTCATTATTTTAATGTTTTCCCAAATGAGCATATGGGTTTTGCCCCATTTTAGAGGAATGGTAAAAATGGTAAAAGTATATACACTTGTGTAACAATGGTTATATACATATTTAGATATATATATATATATATATATATATATATATATATATAGACACACACACACACACACACACACACACACACACACACACACACACACACACACACACACACACACACACACACACACACACACACACACACACACACACACACACACACACACACATGAATGTAGATTGGTTAAGCCGTGGAAGGTGACTCACACAAATCAAGAATGTAAAATAAATACAACTACGCACAAAGGAACAATGATCAAGGGTTAAAAGTATATGGTAGTTTGTTTTTAATTAGGTTTGGGGAGGGTCACCGACCCCACCCCCCCATCCCATTTATTAATGGGGTGGGGTTACGGTAAACAACCCTACCCCCAACCCTTACCCTATTCAAATAAAAACAGTCTGCGGCCTACACACTACTTGGCCCCAAACAATTTCCACTTGGTTTTTCTTTTGTTTAAAAATTCTGGTTATTTAAAACACATGTATATGTATATATATATACATATACATATACATACATATATATGTATATGTATATGTATATATATATATGTATGTATATATGTATATATATATATGTGTGTGTGTGTGTGTGTGTGTGTGTGTATGTATAAATGTATGTATGTATATTTTAAATATATATATTCAATATTTAAGTATATTAATATATCAAAATTATTATTAATATCAATATTATTGTCAATAGGTAGTAATGTTTCTATTATTAATAGTATTAATAAATCTAAATGTTGTACTTAAAATTTAATTTTAAAAATTTGATAATATTTTGATGAGATATCTAAAACCAATCCAAATCCCCACTTGACACTACATTAATTATCATTGGGTTTATATATAAATCTAAAATAACTTCATAATAAATTTATATAGTTCAATAAGGCTATGGCTAATTGAAGTCATGTAATTTCTTTCCGTACTAGATTTAGGAAAGAATCTATTTTATTGACCAAGTAAATGACAATTAATATTTAGGTTCTTTCCATCTATACATATAAAGTTTTACTCTCTTTCAACCAATACAAGAAAATGCACAAATATAGTTATCTTTCCATCATATGCCTTTCGAATAACACAATAGAGATTAATATTTCTTTCCTTTGCAACATACAAGTTTCAAACATTCTCACAAGAAACTTTCAACAATATTTCCAATAATTTTAAAACAAGAATAACACACCCATGTGAGATAATAAATCAACTAAAATATGAACAAGTTGTTTTCTTTTCAACTACATTTCCATTATATCAAAACTTGTTTCACTAAAAATAGTTTCTCTTTCAACATGTATTAAAATCTTAGAATAAATATCAAATACAACTTTTCTTCCAAAAACAATACTATAAGTCTTCCACCTTAAGTGGGAGTTTTACAGAAAGGTATTAATAATGAAGGATTTATTATTCTTCTTCATGTGCTCCATGTTCCAAATCTCCGACATGACTCCATCCTTTCTTCACTTGATCACAACAATAAATGGGGAAGAGGCAACACTCTCCACCTCCAACCAAAACTCCAATGAGGAGGAGAAGCAATCCTCTTCATTATCCCCCGATCCCCAACCGAAAGGAAATAAGGGATGGATCCAACACATGGAAACTATACAATTCTTCCACACTTACTTTCAAGCAACAATCACACAAGAAACTATAACCACAACAGCTTCCCAAAATAATGGCTCTAAAACAAGCCAAATAGAGAAAGGAATATGGGAATACTCTTGTTCCTTCAAAGGGTTTGGATTCCCACCTCTAAAATCCTCCAAAACACAATCAACCCCAAAATATCTTATGCCTCCCTACAACTACAAATATATGTCTCTTATGCCTCCCTCTCTCTTATGGCTCCCACAATGAACAAAATAACAAAAGAGAACAAGGTGGGGCATCCAAAACCCACTCCCTCCTAAATACCCAAGAAGCTCTTATGCCTCCAATATATTTCATCCCCATTTCACTATCTCAACGCAACCTAAATTCAATCCACTACTTTGTACAACTTTAAGCAAGAAACACATTCATTCAACACATAACATACAAGAAAACAAAGAACAAAACAAGGGTGCAAGACCCTACCTTTCCATGGAAAAACTCCACTTTCCAAGAATTCCAAAATGAGAGAGCCCAAAACCAAGCAAGTAACCCCCAATACTTCCCAAAAATTCCAATAAATAGAAAAGAGGGAGAGGGAGATGATGTGGCTCCATGTAGGATGCCACATCATTTCTTCTCCATCCCACATCACCAAAGTCAAACCCATACCCCAAGGCATAATAAATGGGTGGTTGAGAGGAATGACAACCCTCTTACACACACCACTCTAACCCACACCCCTTAAGGAAAAAATTTAAACACATGTAAGAAAGTGTAATTAAATATCACCTTTTTCCTTCCAAAACACATAATGGGGTCTATTTTTTACCCCTCTTCCCATAGGTATGGTTGGTATAAGAAATTAAGATGTTAACTTGTCGAGACAAGTTTAACTTGTTACACAAGCCTCCAAAAATGGACCTTAAGCCCAAATCTGAGTTTCCCAAGTAGGGTGGAGTGTACAACACTCAAAATCACATACACTCAACTAATAAACACAAGAACCAAAGACCCAACTACTCCAATAAATGACTCCCTTTGTCACATCCAAAATTAGCTTAAGAATATAAATACTTTATTTAATTAAGACACATAAACCAATTAATGATAGAAGGGAATTACATCACAAATTAAATTACATACACCAAAATTAAATAAAAGAAAGGAAAATAAATATACACCAACCTTTGGTCACAATTGGAGGTCATCCCCCATGGGTACCTCCTAACAACAATTAACATAACAACAACATTACACAAGTAGACATGGTGACCATTGTTTTATCCATCCGGTATTCTTGATGTGGTTGGTCTCCAATCCCCATTTGATTGTTGTGATATAAATACCTACAAAATAACACTATATCTCCTTCGGCCTCGTGGCCACATCAAAACATCTAAGATAAAATATACGCATATAATTCAACAATCATCCATATATAAATTAAATCATCACCTAGACAAATAATGTTATTATTTTAAAATTCCATCAACATCTCAATTATATATTTCATTAATACCAATAAGATCACAAGATTAGTTCAAAAGATAAAACCTACTAAATATGACGAGAATACTTTGAATGTTAGAAATATATAAATATGTCAACAACACATCATCATCAATATAAAATGTCTCTCCAAGAATCCACACAAATCATACTATATGAATCAAAATCCATCAATAGTCCAAGTATCTTTGTCATCTAACATCATGATACTCCAAAATGATACAATAATATCCATGATATTGTCAACATTAATTGAATTCAAAATGCAATAAGTGTCGAAGGGAAGTGAGCACTATAGATCCACTCCATCCTTCATGAAATTATATGTGTTTCTTCTTCCATCATGTATAGCCTTGTTGTCAAATTGCCAAGGTCTCCCAAGCAAGATGTGGCACACATCCATGGGCATGACATCACAAACAACTTGATCTCTATATGAACCAATATGAAATTCCACCTTACACTGCTCATTTACCAACAATTGATGCCCCTTTTGCAGCCAAGAAACCTTATATGGTGTTGGATGTGCTTCTTTCTTCAAGCCTAGCTTTTCCACCATCTCAGTTGACACAAGATTGTCAGTACTTCCACTGTCTATTACAACCTTATAGCACTTTCCTTTTCTCTTACACCTAGTTCTGAAAAAATTCTTCCTTTGTGGTGGTTCTATAACTTCCTTGTTAGGCTTTAACAAAATTCTCTTCATTAAAAGTAACTCACCATCCTCTGGAATGTCCTCTTGCTTTGATGTTGTAGACTCTTCCACTTCTTCTTCAGCTTGAGCAACATGCACACCCCTCTCATGGCTAGTTGAAGGGTTCTCTAGACACTCATAAGACCTATGTCTAACATACTTGTCACATTTATAACATTTAACCGGAATCTTCCTCTTCCTCTTTGATAGCCTTGATATGGTCTCCTTCCTCTAAATGAGAAACCTCCTCTTGGTGATAAATATCCTCTGGTGCTTTGAGAAAATTTTCCTTCTTCATTTTTGGTCTGTAGTTGTCTCCTTCCACTTGACTGTCTAAATTTTCCTTGAATTCTCTACCTCTTCCTCTTGAAAATGAGCCACTCTTTCTAGCAATCTTCTCCTCAGCTTTGAGTGCTAGTTGGTAAGCTTCATCAATTGTTCTTGGAGACAAAATATTGATTTCATCCTGGATTGAAAATTTCAGTCCATTGAGATATCTAGCCACCTTCTCTAGATCATCTTCCACTTGACCTGCTCTTATGGTCAACCTATAAAATTCCTCTGTATAATCTTTTACAGACATGTCTTTCTGTCTCAGGTTCTAGATTGTCTTCAACAAGTTATTTTGGTAGTATTTGGGTAAAAATGTTTCCTTCAAATTTTCCACCATTCTATCCTTGTATTTAAACTTTTTCTTGAATTTGTTGATCCTCTCTTTTTGTATTCCATCCCACCATAGGAAGCATGAATCTTTGATATAGTCCTGTAAACTTCATCTTCTTATAATTCTCTACTTCTTCAAAATCAAAATAGTTGTCCATATAATTTATCTAGATAATTAGCTCTTCTAGCTTGAGACTCCCTTCATACACTGGAATATCTTCCTTTTCCTTAGAAATAACTCCTAGAATGGCTTTGATCAATCTTTCTTTTGCTACTTCTGGGTAGGTATATTCACGATTAACTCTTCTAGATGCTAGTCATCACTTTCTTCTACATATTCAATGCCTCTTCTCTAATACAAATCAATCTCTTGTAGTTTTGTTACTATAATTCTCACCTCTTCCATCAGTTGATTCTATTTTCTTAATTCCTCCAATAATTGTGCTTGGGTTACTCTTGTTGTTCCTCCTCCTCTAGCTCCTCTTCTATATGCCATTCTCTTCAACCTCTTTTCTATTTCATGGATATTTTAGATTGTGCACAATAATTTTTTTATAACAAAATGGTGTATCGAGTCTTTAGATTTCTTTCACACTACTGTTTTTCCTTGTTTGTTATTCTTTATACTTCTTTGTTCAAGGTGGATAAACCTACTTGCACATAGTGTCAACACTTTTATTTAATTATTGTTCAAAGGTTTTGATGGACTTTAACCAAGAGTACAACTAAATTCTCAAAGGATAAGATAGAAAAACTAGACCATAGTGGATAACAAAAACAAGGGGGCAATACCCCAGCCAAAGAATAAACTAACAAAGTACTAGGGCAAGGGAAATCCACCAATAAGCAAGCCCTACGATGTTAAAAATTAAGTACACAGAGAAACCATGATATATGTACTTAAACACCATAGAAAAATATATATTCCTAGAAAGATGCATAGTACAATATACACAAACATATTCACACATTCATCTAAAACCAAAATGAATAGACTTGGCCCTAAGGTCCTATTTTCTTTTCAGATCCATTTAGTGGCTTGTAGCCCTGTCTTACCTCATGATTGAAAAAATTACTATTACTCTCTAGATGGTGTTGGTACCCAATTTTTTTCTCCTTTTCAATCTGAGCAACATCAGAGATATGGCATGAAGCTTGAAGTCAGATAGATCATGATGTGTGTCATTTTGTAGCTGGGAGGTGATCTAACTGGAACTCAGATTTGTGGAGAGATGGATAGCACTTTGAAAGGATTTTGATCTAACCCTCACTATTTTAGGTTGTGCCTTTCAACCAAGGTAAGAGAACCTATATTGCAACCTCTGTTTTATGTAGGAGGTGGAGATATCCTTATACTGTGCATATTGTATGGAGATGGCCTTGGGAAAACATGATCAATCTTCCATTATTCAAACTCAATAGAGCTGTCACTACTAAATGATGGAAATGCTTTCAAGACAAGGCTAAGGCTGCTAGAGACATGGTGTGATCCTGATTTGCCTTGTGCATTTTTGTAGATGGGTTAGATCCTTTTGTTTACACACAATGCAATGCAGGGGTAGTATGGGTAGTATTAGTTTGTTTGAATGAATTTTTGGTGGGGTGTTGACAAGAAAAACTGGGATATATCGCTTCTTTGACAACCTCTACAATACTTGAACAACTATCATATAAAATGCTTCAAATAATAAGGATATTCTTTCATCCAGAAGAGGCATAAATGGAATCCCAAGTTGCACTCTTCACACAATATTTGAGAATTAACCACAAAATATTGAAGTAAAGAAATCAATTAAACACAAAAATCCATGATCAAACCATGCCTAAGGTACCCCCAAAGGCTTACAATAAATCTCTGCAGTCAAGGAAGGTAAAGTGATTTTAAATTTGTTTATCTCTTTATCAAATGAAGGCTCTTCTGAACATGAGATTGCAAATGCCACTAAACTATCAACAAGAAATGGAGATTCTATGTGATTTCTAAAGACTTTCAATGCAAGATTGCAACAAGAATAATGAAAACTATTTGCAGGCATTTAAAAATGATAACAGACATCATATTTCCCAAAAAAACACATATTAACTCAAAATCTTGTTAGATTCATCAACAGGGGAGAGTTTCATGAACAATCTCAGAGCTGTGTGATGGCTATACACTTGTAACCAACTCACATACATGAAGATCCAACACAAAAGAAATTATTCTTGTTCTTTGGTGGGTTTTCTGAAAAATGACCTTTCTCTCAAAATGTGCTCATGATTTTCAACTTCCAACCCCTTTGAAATTTCTCCAAAATGCATTATATACCTTATGCCACATTGGAGCCTTCTTTCCCAATCAAATAATATGCCATGGGATCAAGTTTGTTACAACAATTCACATTATTCAATGAAAATGACATCAAATAGAAAAACATTTGCAGGCTGACAAGTGTGCCCAAGAAGATTAAATCATTACAAATATCAGGATCATTATCCATCCTAGAGACATGTTATTCATCATTGAGGAATACAAACACCTTTTTCTCATCATTTTCACCTTTTTACCTTTTCAAATTACCTTTGTAACTTTTGATTTTGTCATTTCATGTGTTTTCTCAAGGTTAAGGGCAAAAATCTCTTCAAAAAAATCTCAAATAAAAATATTGAGCCATGAAGCTGATGCCAATGATCCTAGGAGGCTAAGATGACACAAAATCATTATAAATTTAATGAATTTTGGTGAAAAAATCGTGATTCCAAGCTTCCTAGAGCTCTAATGGTGGTCAAAACAAATGGATGCAAAACAACCGTCGATCTTATCCATCTTTTAATCTTGGCCCTCCACGTGGAAGATGCGGACTTAGAAATAAGCTTGAGTTACCTTTTTAATTTTTGGATAAGGTCGAACATGTGGCAAAAAATGATTGGAAACAAATTCAGGGCTCATTTTTTAGTTTTCCACATTTTTGAAAAATGGAAAATTTTTAATTTTTTCTCCACCCCCTCGCCTCTTGAAATTTGGAGCTGACACGTGGCACATGGTGGGTCCCATTGAGATCGCACTTCAATTCCCCGCGCATTTTGAGATTTTTTTGAGTTTTTGAAAAATTTCACCTTTTGCCCAAGCAGCCCGCACCTCCGATTTCTCCCTCGCCATGTGTCACTTCCTCTATCGCTAAAATCCATGGGCCCAATTCTCATTTTAACTCCCCTTTTTTCTAAGGGAAAAAATTCAATTTTCCTTCCGTTGGGCCACCTACCCACTTTCTCCACCGCCACGTGTCACTTGATGATTCACTAGTGGGCCAACGCTTAAAATTTTGATTTTAAGCCCTTTTTACAAAAGGGAAAAATTCCCTCTTGCCTCCACCGTTTGGCGACCCACCTTGTCCTCTCGCCACGCATCCATCAATGATTCACTCATGGTGCTAGATAAATTTATTGATTTTAACTCCTTTGTGAAAAAGGGAAAAATTCCCTTTACCTCCGTCGGCCCGCCGACCCGCTCTGCGCTGCCATGCTGCCACGTGTCCTCCTCTGATTTGAGCGGGGCCAAAACACATTTTGAAGCTTTATAGAATTAGAGCCAAAAAATCTCTAAGTCCTCCCTCGGCCCGCTCCTCCTCTCTTTTGGTCTTTTAGGACATGTGTCCACTCCCGATTGGCTATGGGGCTTCGGACCAATTTTTGAATTTAAAATTTTATCAAAATAAGTCAAAAATGTTAAGGGAATCTGATCACCCGCCATCCCACCTACCAATCAAAACATGCCACGTAGGCAAATTTGGAAAAACGGGTCCCTGGGCCCAAAAATGCCCCATTTGCTTGAAAAGGTGAAAAATGAAAAGTTAGAGTGCCTCCCCACCTTTCCTTAGCCAATGCAAACCCACCATGTTGCCAATACCTTCTGAGGATGAATTTGATGGGCAAATGATGCCCGTCTGACCGTCAAAAAATGTAAAAAATTCCAGGGATGCCCTAGAATTGAATTTTTTCACCAAGGATGGCAGATTTTCAATTTTGAATCAACTGAACCATGTTTTTTACAACATTCCTAATCTAGGATTTGGATTTTCAAATACAAACAAGTATGAATTGATCAATTTTGATTTTTCCATGATCTAGAAAAGGAAAAAATGACATAGCCCACAAAAATGGAAAAACTAGGGCACAGAAAAGGGCAAACTTGGATTATTCTTTCAAATTAGGAAAAACAACAAGTTTGAGCATTTTTAAAGCATTCAATTAGAGGGGAAGAATTTCAGACCATCAATTCAAAGGGTAAAACTTTTTTGAGCACATACAGATTTGGAAAATTTAGGGCAACATGGTGCAAGCTCAAAAATGGCACCAACATCAGCTCTTGCTTAGGGATGGGCACTCCCAATGAGTGCCACAAGGACAAAATGTAGACCAAGTGCCAAAATATCCATCAAAGAGGATTCAAGAGCCAAAATCACCAAAAACCAACTGAGAACCTGACAAAAATGGCTGCCACACAGCAAGGCAAACCACAAAACCGAAAAAACACCAAAAACAGAGAAAAACCAAACACTATACACTGTACAAGTTGTGCATACCTCAAATTTGGGGATAAATCGAATCTAAATGTTTCAAATGTTTTCCATTAACAAGAATCTCTAGCAATTCCCCATCTAAGTCCTTAAGAAATAAAGTGTGTTCACCAATTCGGATATCAATGGCATAAGGGCCCATCTATAATGCATCAAATTTGCCATGTTTTCCCTTGTCTTCATGCCTACTATCCCACAACAAAACCAGATCTCCAACATTGAAGGCTCTAGGAGTGACCTTCTTGTCAAACAATCTCTTCAATTTTTCCCTAAATCTGACATGCCTTTGATGGGATGCTCTTCTCTCCTCATCAAGCTCAATAATCTGATTGATCCTTGATTCATATGGGCCAAGCTCTTGATCTTCCAACTATTGGGAAAACTGAAATGAAGATAATTGTAGGTGTAAGGGCAGAAAATCCTAAGTTCCATACACCAATTCAAATGGGATTTTACCAGTAGCTCTTTTAGGAGTTATCCTATCATCCCAAACTACAAATTTCAATTGTTCACCCCATTCTTCTTGTTTTGCTCTAAGGTTCTTCTAATGATCTTCAACAAATTCTTATTTCTCGGACTCAAACATTGTCCATTCCCTTGGGGGTTATAGTTTGAAGAATAAGTTAGATTGATTCCATATTCATTGCACATTGCCATTAAAGGTTTGGCTCTAAAGCACATGGCATTATTAGCTACAATCTTGATTGGGACTCCAAATCTGCATATGATTTGATTCAAAAAGAAGTCCATAACTATTTGGTGTGTTGCTTTCTTGGTGGGGATTTCCTCTACCCACTTTGTAAAATAATCAGTGGCTACAAGGATCCACTTATGGCCAGCACTAGAAGGATCTGAAATCTCACCAATGAAATCCATCCCCCATTGCTTGAAAGGAGATTCAATTGATACAAGCTGCAAAGGAAGGGAGCCTAAAGCTTTTAGTCTTCCAGAGAAACGTTGGAAACTATCACATTTTCTAACCAAAATGGTTGCATCTTTAAATATAGTAGGCCACCAATAACCAGCTCTCAAAATCTTATGTGTTGATACTCTTCCAAAAAGTGTCATCCACAAACTCCCCCATGGAAATCAACAACTATCTTGGGAGCTTCATCTTTAGTTATGCATTTCAAGAGGACACCTTCAGGGCTCTTCCAAGCCAACCCAAGGTCTGTGATGATATATTTTGAGAATATAGCTTGAGGGCTCTCTTCTAATTTTTATTTAAGTGACTAGGGCAGCACATGTGTGTGAAGTAGAATATCACATCTTTGTACCACTCAGATCTTACCAATTTTTTAAGAACATCTACCCTTTCTTCCTCTAGCTGATTCACTTCCACATTCTACAAGTTGCTCTTAGCCATGAGCTTAGCAAGACCCAAACCTCTTACCAACTTTGTGGTTTGGATGTCCATATCATACTCTTACAATTTTTTCACCCACCTACATCTTTTGCTTGAGATCTCCATTTCTGATAAGATGTCTTTCACCATGGTGTGGGGAACATAAGAAACAACTTTTGAACTCAATATATAAGGCCTGAAAATTTTTGTTGCTTTCACCAAGGAAAATGCTTGTTTCTCCATGATTGTATACTTCATCTCAACTGCTTGTAAAGCCTTACTAAAGAAGGCAATAGGTCTCTCAGCCCCATTCTCATCCTTTTATAGAAAAACAGAAGCAATGGTATACTCAGAGGCAAAGGAAAATATTTGGAAAGGCCTCTTATAGTTTGGGGCTGCTAAAATAGGTGCATGTTTAAGTGCATCCTTAATTCCTTCAAAATCTTGAATGACAGCCTCCTCCCATCTAATAACTTGGTCCTTCTTTAGCATTCTTGTGATTGGAAGAGTCAACTCAACAAAGTTGGAAACAAACCTTCTAATAAAATTAATTTGACCAAAGAAACATTTTACGCCTTTCTTGGTTCTTGGGATAGGTACTTTCTTTGATTGCTTCCACTCTCTTAGGGTCTATCATAACACCATATTTTGACACAATGTGACCAAGCAGCTTGGCCTTTTGCACACCAAAATGACACTTCTTTAGATTAAGAGAAATTCCATACTCCCTACATCTGATCAACATCTTCTCCAAGTGCTGCAAATGATCATCTCTCTGCCTTGAAAACATAGTCACATCATCTTGGTAAACTACAATAAAGTCATTTATGTAACCAAAAAAAGCAACATCCATTGCTCTCTGAAAAGTGGCACCAGCATTCATCAAACCAAAGGGCATCCTAACAAAAAACATATGTTCCCCAAGGAGTAGTGAATGTTGTCTTAAGTCTTTCTGATTCTTTGACTACCACTTGATTGTATCCGGAGAAACCATCTAATGTAGAAAGCAACTCAGACCTTGTCATAAGCTGCAACATATTTTCCATATTTGGAAAGGGATAGTTGTCCTTCATGGATTCTTTGTTTAGATTTCTAAAATCCACAAAAAAATTGATGTCTCCGTTCTTCTTTCTCGACTAGCACAAGGTTTCTGACCCAAGATGAATATCTAGTGGTATGAATAATACCTCCATCTCTCAACTTCTTTAACTCCTCTTGCATTTTCATGGAGATAAGTGGATTAATTGGCATTTTCCTCACGATCCAATGGCTTAGTCTTTGCCTCAAGAGGTATCTCATGTTGAAACAAGTCTTCTCTATATGCTTTTAGCTTAGAATAGGACCAAACAAGGCGAGTCTTGATATTTTTTCAAGAGGTGGGCATAGGACTGTTTTTCCTCTTTACTTAAATGCTGCCCAACCAAATCTTCCTTGGTTTACCATTAGTGCCCAAGTTATGCTCTTCTACATCTCTTGAGGCAGGACATGTTTCTATTTATGATGCAATCAGCATTGTTAAAATTTGACTCAAGTGTAAAAAGACCTCTAGGAATGGTGTTTGTTTTCAATTCGACGATGTCTTTCTCAAAAAAGTTTCTCTTCCTTCATTCATGCATACCATTGGCTCCCAATCAATATTATGATTTACAAACTCACCTTGATTTTGCAAGAACCTTTGCACTTGAGAATCATCATCAAACACCTACCAATGCTTGATGTTGTCAGGGACAGCTGGCCTAGTTAGCACTTCAATGTTGTATTCACAATAAGGTGAAATGGTGCAATTTTCAAATCTAGAACCTAGCACTGCCAACTTGTTAGCAGCAGCATTGAGACCTTTGTCATGATACATAATGTTAAAGGAATCAAACATTTCAATTAGGTCCCAAACTGCATGCTTATACTATTTCATATGCTGATTTTTTGTAGCATACAGTTTTCTTATTTGTTTGACAACCAGCTCTGAGTCTCCTTTTGCAAAAATATATTTCACTCCATACTTCCATGCAATTCTTAACCCCAAAAACAATGCCTCATACTCAGCAACATTGTTAGTGCATTCAAAATTAAGTTTGAAGGAAAAAGCAAATTCTTCCAAACTAGGAGAAAGTAGAACTATACCAGCACCATTCCCAAATTTGGAGCAAGCTCCATCAAATAGCAATGTCCATGGAGAACCTACCATATCAAGGCACTTTGATTTTTCCATCTTATTTTCTTTTCCATCAGCAAAACCAATGAAATTCTCAGCATCTACATCAGCAAACAACACTTCATAGGAAGCATTGTTGGGATCTTCAATTAGGTGCAACATCTTCTTCTCACCATAAAGTTTAACAAGGCTTCCCTCAATTAGAATGGTGGCAAAATACATGTCCATCTGAATGCTGCCACCAACACTTGCAGCCCATTTTCTTGACAAAAGCATACCCCATTTGGCAGGCAGTCAACAATTACAACATCAAGTTTCAAATTCTTACCCAGATAGGCTGTAAGTTGCACTACCAAACCCTTCACACAACCAACCACCGACACTTCCCTTGAATCCATGGTAGTACACTTCCCATAGGTAGTTGTCACTTTGATATCCAACTCATTCATGACTTCTAGAGGCATGACATTACATGATGCACTAGAATCAAACATATAATTGTGAAGTAGCCTATCTTTTATGATCAAATTTGTGAAGAATGGATCAACATTCAATTGGGAATCAACCAAAGATGTCCCCAAATATACCTCAAGTGTCTCTCCAAGATCTTCTACTATTGGTGGTGTTTCAAGGTCAATAATGATCTGAGGTGGAGTTTCAACAACATTTACATTTCTGCCTAGAGTAACCTTCTCTTCTTTCAATCCCAAGTACTCAAATGCTCTCTTCTTATGCTCAGGAATTCTAAGCAACTCAATGATTGGAACACTCACTTTAATTTGGCTCAATACTTGGTCTATGTCATAGGGGACACTCTTTGGAAAAACAACATTGGAAGGGAGACAAGAAGATTCATTAGATGGCAAAGGATTCTTGGCAGCTTGGGCATGAGGATGGCGTAATTTTTTTTTTTGGGACAATGGAACTTTTGAAATGTGCTTGTCTCTAGGAAATTATTCTGGAATTCTTGTGAGAAATGGTGTTTTAGGTTTGGCTTGAGGCCCAAATCCCTTAACAAATTTTCTTCTAGTGTTATAGTCTTTCTCTTGAGCTACAACAAAATTCATCAACAATTGTCTATCTTCCTCTGAAGGGATACCACCATCATACTTCTTAATCATCAAATCTCTTAAGTATTCAAATTCATTGTTAGGAATTTCAAAAGCCTACACTACATCAACTTCAAGAGCATGAGGGGGATAAATACTTGTACCCATTTGATGTAATCCCAAAAGTTTCAGTTGTCCTAGCACTTATTACTTCAGTAGATGTTGCTCCTCCTTGTGGGCTTGAAGAACAACCCATCATGCAAATATCATCATCAGTTCCATCCTCATTATCAGCTTCATCAACTTGTTGGTCCACTTCACATGGAGGATGAGGAAGAAAACATATATCACACCAATCCATATCAGCAACTTCATCAACAATAGCAACCCTGGCAGTTAGAGGGTCAGGAACCAATCTACTTTCACATGCTTGGGGTTGTCTATTTCCCCCTCCCATAGGTCCTTTACCTCTATCATCTTGTCTTTGATCACCCCTAGGATGATTGCCAAATCTATCATGGTTTTTTTCTTTTTACTAACCTTATGAAGTCTACCCAATTCCCTTCTTAGCTCTTGCCAACTTGTATGAGATTTCTTTGATAGCCCCTACCAAAGTTTTCACAACCTCTTCTAAATCAGCACCTTTTCTAGCTTGAGGTTTTTCAGGGTTTATCAATTTTACACCATCTCTCTTGAGAGGTTTTCCAATTGCTTTGATACTATTCTCAATTTGAACTACCATGGTGAAAGCTTGTATTAGATTGGTTGGGTTCTTGTCTCTTAGGTAATAGGTTGCCTTCTTATCAAATGCATCTGCATATTTGATTAAACAAGATTCATCACAAGGCCTCAAACCAAACAGTAGACTTCTCAAAGTTTTGTTAAACCTTGTGTTGAAGTCATGGAATGATTCATTAGGGTTCTTCTTGATATTATCAAACTCAGATAAAAGAAATCTAGGGAATGGAGTGAGAGGTCTCTAGGGAATGGGAATGAAAACTTCCAAATAGATCTCTCTTAAGGTCTCTCCTTCTTGATGATCTCTAGCAAATTTAGAAAATATAGGAGCAAATTTAGGAGCAAGCCTTTCAAATACACAAGAATGTGCCTCACTTGCACATTTAATTTAACTTTTAATATTTATGAGAAGATAAAATACATTGAGAACACAAGGATTCCAAAATTTTAAGAAATTTGATCGTGTAAGTTTCGATATCAATGATGCCCTAGTTTTAGGGTAGTGTATGTAAAATTGGATCTAAAAGCTATAAACAAGCATGTCAAGACCTAAGAAAAATTCAATGAGCTACTCATGGTATCCTCTAAATATTATTATGTTCATAGTCAAGGTGTGATGCTAAAGGTGAAGAATGTACACTTGAGCTCATTCTCTAGATTTTAAGTCATTACTATGCACAAGAAAGTAGTCAAAAAGTGTAGGAAACATACAAAAATTATCATTGTAACCTTTGAAAATCATCTATTCACCTTCAATCAATCATATTACCCCATCTACCTCGATATTTATTGATGAATTTTTCAAAATACCAAATTTTCATATTCAAAGCACCTTTTCTAGTATCTCTCAACCATACCCTAGAATTGCTCAACCCTAACCTAGGCTTAGAAAATAGTTCAAACATACCTTATTTGATGGAATTGACTTGGATCCACATAAGAATGGAAATCCAAGTTAATATTACCACATTTTTAGCCTTTATACACAATATGCCTTATTGTAGGAATTTACACACACACACACACACATGTTTGAAAATTTAAACCATACAAATTGAAGGGAAATGACATTAAACTCCTAGATTGTCTGAGACTCAACAACAAACATGGCATAACCATGACAACACTATGAAAACCTCATGATACTCCTGTATCCCTGAGGTGAACGAAGAGAGACTTCAAATGTCGCTGAGATTGTTTCCAAAGAAGGAAAAAATACGAAAAATAAAGACTCTTAAGGAAATTTTCACAAAATCATTTGGTAGTCAAAAGGATTTACTTGATAAGCCTATTGTGCTATATAGAAACCCAATTGTTGACACAAAAATATAGCCATATATTCTCATATTTGAAAAAAATATATTGAGGAGGCATGACAACGAGATGGTAAAATAGGTCACGAATGAGAGCAACAAACCCGAGAAAGAACTATGCTTGCAGACTCGAATCAACAACAACCCATAGTTATTAAAGAAACATAGTAAATCATAAATGGTAGTATTTGAGATAGGTGGGTAAGAAATGTAATATGTATGACATGTTAATAGATTAATATTTATAATTGATTGAATGTTCGTGTATATATTCTAAATTCTATACTCACCTAAACATGCATTTGTTGTTTTATACGATAAGCTCAAATTGTTTTGTTTTGATGTGGTAAGCTCCAAATATGTCATTTTGATATGATAATTTAATTCTTCACTCATTAAATTCTCAAGACATTGAATCTTGAAATATTCTATTGTGGAAGCAACTAGATGCCATGTAGCTCAAAATTTGTTAAAGCATACCACTAACAACTTGTAAACATTATGAGTACGCATATTCTAGTGGATGCTAGCCTCCTGGAATATTAATTTAATGTGTTAAATTATTGCGACTGTTATGCCCCAAATATTATGTGTTAAATCCTAATGAACGCTAAGCTTAAATTATTACATCGTTGTAAAGGCTAGCGACCGCTAAGCTCAAATCAATTTCATTTAAAATGTTAAATCTTGTAGAAATATTTTTTAAAATATTATGTTGTTGTAGTACATAGAGGCCACTAATTTCATACTACCTTAATTTAATTTTTGAAATCCTAGTGATTGTTAAACTACAAATAATATGTTGTGGAAATACCTAGCGGATGCTAGAATTGAAATATCTTTCTCTATTTTGTTAAATCCTAGGCACCACTATGTTTGACATATTATGGTGTTGCAGTGTCTTAAATGCGTATAACTTCATGACATCCGTTATTTAAAACTGATAGATAAGATCATAAATTTTTTTGGCATATCCTAGCCACCACTAAGATCGTAATAATTTACTTATTTTTAGTTGAATCCTAGTGAGAGCATATCATCAAATAAAATGTTGCAACATAAGATAGCGGATGCTAAGATAAAATTTTCACTCTTCGTCTTGTTATAAGTGTTAAATTCTTATAACCGCTATGTCCCAAATATTATGGTTCAAATCCTAATGAGCACTAAGCTTAAATTATTACATCATTATAAAGGCTAACGAGCACTAAGGTCAAATAAATTTCATTTAAAATGTTAAATCAGGTCTAAATATTTTTTTAATTATTATGTTTTGGTAATACATAGTAGTCGATAATTTCATACTACCTTAATTTATTTTGTTAAATTATAACGACCATTAAGATAAAAATAATATGTTGTGGAAATACCTTGTGGATGCAAGACTTGAAATATCTTTGCTTATTTTTTAAAATCCTAGCGACCACTATGTTCCAACTATTATGATGTGGTAGTGTCTGAGCGGCTTAAGAGTTAAAAATAGCCATTATTTTGTACCGATCACTAAGCTTGAGAAAATGTTTGTGATGCATAACCTAGCAGTCACTAAGTTCACAATATGTTACATGATTTTCATTGAATCCTAGCGAGATAATACCTTCAAAAATAGGTTGCAATATAGTATAGTAGACCCTAGGATAAAAATTTCATTCTTCATCTTGTTAAATGATCGAGACATCTAAGCTCAAAATATTCTATTGTGGAAGAAACTAGATGCCATGTAGTTCAAAATTTGTTAATTTGATTTATTATAACATACCACTGACAACTTGCAAACACTATGAGTATGCATATTCTAGCAGATGATAGCCTCCTGTAATATTAATTTAATTTGTTAAATTTTTGCAACCGTAATGCCCAAAATATTATGGGTGAAATCCTAATGAATGCTAACCTTAAATTATTACAAGGTTGAAAAGTCTAGTGGCCTATAAGCTCAAATAAATTTCATTTAAAATGTTAAATCCTGTAAAAATCTTTTTTTAAATATTATGTTGTTGCAGTATGTAGCGGCCACTAATTTCATACTACCTTAATTTAATTTGTGAAATCCTAATGATCGTTAAGCTATAAATAATATGTTACGGCAATACCTAGCGTATGCTAGAGTCAAAATATATTTCTTTATTTGAGATTAGTGTCTCGGTGGCATATAGCTTTATGATATATGTTATTGAGAAATAATCACTAAAATCATACAAACAATTGAGGCATAACGTAGCGACCTCTAATCTCATAATATCTTACTTGTAAACTTTATGGGTATGCATATTCTAGTCGATGCTAGCCTCCTAGAATATTCATTTAATATGTTAAATCCTTATGACCACTATGCTCCAAATATTATGGGTTAAATCTTAACGAGAGATAATCTTAAATTATTAAATCATTGTATATGATAGCGACCGCTAAGCTCAAATTAATTTCATTTAAAATGTGAAATCTGGTTGAAAGTGTTATTTTAAATATTATTTTTTGGAAGTACGTAGAGGTCGCTAATTTCATACTATCTTACTTTATTTTGTGAAACCCTAGCAACTACTAAGCTCCAAATAATATGTTACGAAATACATAACGGATGCTAGAATCACAATATCTTTCTTTATTTTTTTAAATCCTAGCAAGAAACAATATGTTCCAAATATTACAATGTGGTGGTGTCTTAGTGGCCAAAAATTCAAAATATCCATTATTGAGTATCGATCGCTAAGCTACAAATATGGTATTGTGTTATACCCTAGTGGCCACTAAGCTTGTAATATCTTTCTTGTTTTTGTTAAATTATAGCGACAACTAATATCCAAATAACATGTTGCAACATAACCTAACAGATGCTATGCTAAAAATATAATTCATTAATGTATTGATTACTAGCAAAGCCTTATTTTCAACATATTAGTTTTTTGCCTTCCACAATGACTAATAATATTGTGGCCTTCCATAGCAACCCTAATGAATTAATATATATGACAACACTCTATCTTCCACCAAATATATGTGGCCTAATGATAATATTGTTTAAAAAGAATTATAACGTCATGATAAAAATAGATAAACACATAGTGATTAAAATATTTAATATATAAATTGAAATACATAGTTATTAGAATACTTAATATATAAAACTTAGGCATATATATAATATGTTTACCTTCCATTGAACAATAATTTATCTCGCAATTAAAACATAATATGATTTAACGCTTTTAAACAATTTTACCTTGAAAATATGCTCACAATGTCAATGCGACAACCATATAAACAATGTACAATGAATTATTTACCTCATGGTATTTTGATCATCATATTAAAATGAAAATAGGTAGATGCAATGAATACCAAAACAATATTTTGAGTCATGCTAAACATTACAATTTTAAAAACTAGTGATTATGTGACTTGCCATCATTTTAGGGAAAACATAATCTATAGGGGTACATAGATCAGTGAAAACTTGAAACCCTTTAAATGAAATAATAACCAAAGATGAAAAGGGATTAAATTCTCTTCGGTTGGGGCACAACAAATTCCTTATTTTCTTTAAGAACAAGGTGATGTGAAAAAATGATCAGAAGGAAGCGATAAGAAGAGATAGGCCATGGAGCACATTTTCATAGGATAAAGTAGGGCTGGATTGATGTGAAAAATACATGACTATTAACCACAAGGTAGTTTGAAAAATGATCGAAGGAATTGGTAAGTGGTGTTAGGCCATGGAGCACATGTATGTAGGGTAAAACATGGTTGGAATGACGTAAAAATGAAAGGATTTGGTCAAAGACAAAATGATTGAACAATCTCGCAATCACAAAGGTGAACATTTAATATAGTTTAATTTTTTTAACTACCTAATTTAGATATGAGATTATTTCATTCTTGGTGATTCCATTCAAACCATTGTCTTATGCATCTAACTAACTATCTCGCACTATTTTTCGAAACCCCTTTCACTTCCCGGTGTGTGTGCATCCTTTTTATTACTCGACTATTTTTTCCTTTTTGTTAATCAACAAATGAGATTATAATTACTGCTTGATTGTTCCCTGCTAAAATGACCAAGATTCTTGTATTTGCACCGTAATTGTAAGATTGCTTGTACTTATTCTATGATTTCTCGCGCTCATTTTGTAAGACCAAAAATAAAAAACCTAAAAACTAGTTCTCTGAGGTATTTAATATTTTTTCTGCATAGTCCACATTAGAAATTTTGAAAATATAAAAATGTGGGATATGGAAATTTTAAAATTAGAGTGGGGAATTTGTGTTAATATTGAAATTTCAAATTCTCAAAAATGCGAAGGAATTCGCAATTCAAAATTTTAATTTACCACTCATTAAGAATAGGTGTTGGATATCTAAAAATAATTAATATTGAAAATGACTTCTTTTGTTATTGTCTATAGCTAAAAATAGTTAAAACGTAATAAAACATATAATATTATAATAAAAGAGAATAAACAAAGTGTATGAATGTATAGGCACATTTATTTTTATTTTTATTTTTATCAAAATCGACCTAGACAATGTTAGATGTAGTGCGCTAATGAAAAATAATTATCTAATTACTTTGTGCCACGTGGCATGTTTTAAACTTGATAATTAGAAAACATTACAATTGACACATTTATCATGAAATTTATATATAAAGAAATGATTATAAAATATTTCAAAACTATATAAATCACGATATTCGATATAAATAGCTGCTAGTAAAATGACAACATGTGGCATGAAAATTCTGAAATCCTAGAAGGAGTTTTTGAATTAAAACAATGAAGAACAATTGCTCCTCAAAGTTGGTAAGATAGTGTTTACAATTACAATAGGTATTGGTTTATAGCTAACGAATCGTAAGCTATATCATGATTTTTTATTCTATCACTATTTCCAAATTAAGTAATCATTGTGCCCAATGGAAAATATGTCATTTCAATCAATAAATAAAGCAGCTTAGCAATCGCTATGCATTTTATTTTATACGGAACGATATGAATTATATATTGCAATGATTTATCTTATGAAAAATATAAAAAAATCACTTACTCTCAAGGGTATATAGGTATTTAAATTAAAAATATATGTCTTTTATGAGATAAATATGTAGTGTAGCAATTGGGGCTGCCATGTATAGTCCACCCAAAACGATACGATTACAATCAATGAAAAACACTATCAATCTAAATTACAACAAATAGTGATTACAATGATAAGTGATAATGATAGAGCCATGCGGTCCTAAGCTAGACCATTTTTTGTTATTATATAACTATTCACAAATTAGAAACTGTTGAGCCTAACATCCACTACATTATTTCATTCAACTAGTATTAGAGCTTAGCAGTCGCTAAACATTTTCTTTGATATGAACCAAAAGTCTTGATCCCTCTTGATGGGACATAGTAAAGGAATTAGCTCCACCAAGTAATGTGTAACTAATTTTATACAATTATAATCATTGCAAATTATAATTGACCTAAAGATGTAAAGATAGTGATTACTACAATAACAGGTAATGAAAGTATCCTAATGGACTCTAAGGTAGACCATAAGTTGTTAATCAATAGTTACTTGTAAATTGAGAAATTGTAAATCCTAGCATCCACTAGGATTTTTCTTTGATACGAACAAATATGGATTATAATTTACAAAGATATATCTTAGGAGAAATAAATAAGTCTTGAATCCTCTTGATATAATTACAATAAATGAAAAACACTATTGATCTAAAGCAGAATAGATAGTGATTATAATGAAAAATGGTAATGATAGGAGCCTAGCGGCCGCTAAGATAGACCATTGTTTATTATTATATAGTTATTCTCAAATTTAAAACTATTGAGCCTAGTGGCTACTATGTTATTCCTTTCAACTAGTAATGAAGTTTTGGTCGCTAAGAATTTTCTTTGATAAGAATTGAAATTCTTGATCACTCTTGATGGAAGGCATTGTAGGAATTGGATTGAACTGGTTATGTGTGGAAAATTTGATAACATTATAATATTTAACAATTACAATTGATCTAAAGTTGTACGAGATATTGGTTATTATGACCACATATAATAATATGATCGTAATGCGACCACTAAGCTAGACTATGATTTGTTATTCAATGACTATTTTGAAATTAAGAAATTGTTGAGCCTAGTAGTGGATACCCTTTTTCACTTATAAAAATGAATATGGATTAAAATTTTCAAAGATATAAATTAGGAGAAATAAATAAACCTAGATTCCTCTCGACGAAAATGTGTAGTAGAGTAATTGGGTCCGCCATGTGAAGTTTACCCAATATGTTACACTTATAATCAATGAAAAGAACTAACCATCTAAAGATTAACATATAGTGATTACAATGGAAAATGGTAATGATAGGAGCCCAATGACCGCTAAGCTAGACCATTGTTTGTTATTATATATCTATTCTCAAATTTAGAAATTGTTGCACCTATCGGCCACAATGTTATTCCTTTCAACTAGTAATGGAGCTTAGTGGTCACTAAGAATTTTATTTGATATGAAGAGAAAGTATTGATCCCTCTCGATGGAAATTAGTGCAGCAATTGGCTCCACCAGGTAATGTGTAGCTAATTTGATACAATTATAGTCATTGACAATTACAATCGATCTAAAGTTGTACAACTAGTGATTGCTACGACAAGAGGTAATGAAAGTATCTTAGCAACTACTAATCTAGACCATAATTTATTATTCGATAGTTATTTTGAAATTAAGAAATTGTTAAGCCTATCATTACCTAGGATTTTCAATAATACGAATGAATATGGCTTACAATTTACAAAGATATCTTTTAGAAAAATATAAGTCTTTATCCATCTTATTGTAATATAGTGCTACAATTAGGTCCGACATTCGAAGTCTAGCCAATACAATATAATTACTACATTTGAAAAACATATCATTCCAAAGATGAACATATGGTGCTTACAATGACAATCAGGAATCATAAGAGCTTAGTGGCCACTTAGCTTGACTATTGTTTATTATTATATAGTTGTTTAAAAATAAAATAAATGTTGATCTTGGAGGCCACTACGTTATTCTTTTCAACTAGTAATGGAAATTAGAGGTCCCTTTTATAAATTGAAAGATTGTTAAGCCTAACTACAACTATGTTATTTCTTAAAATTAGTAATGCATCTTATGGGTATCTACGCATGATATAATATAAGAACCTAACTCAATTATATGACATAAAGAATATATCTTATGAGAATGATATAAGGCTTCATCCCTAGTAAGGCTTTGTAGTAAATTACTTGGATCCATCGTAGAATAGTCAAGCCAATATCATAAATTTATATTCATTGAAAAAAATATATATTCAAAAGTGTAGAGATAGTGGTTACAACCACAAGAGGTAATGTGGGGAACCTTAAGTCCAGTAGGCTAGACAATGATTAGAAAAGCCTAGTGGTATTTATTTCATTCCTTTCCATTAGTAATTTATCTTTGTGGCTGCATAGAATTTTATTTGATACGAACGGATGTGAATTACAACATACTCTAATGTTCAATTTGAAATAAAAAAATTTCGGTCTTAGTGAGAACTATGTTATTCTTTGCAAAATGTGTTATTGGGAAACTAAACATTTTTATGTTTAACAAATTTTGCTTAGCGACTCGATGGACCCTTTTTGTGTTTTGTTTCTTGTACACTCTGCTCAAAATTTGAAAAAATAAATATTAATGGCCTTTATGCTAGTACATTCAATTGGTGTTAATTACTAACAAGTAATGTTGAAAAATGACCACTCATATGTTAACTTTAATCCTCTCTCTCACTAACATCCATGTTTAGAAATGTTCCTTTCATGCTATCTATGTAATGTGGATGGTTGTTTAACCCGGATAATCCTTCCAAAATATGTTGTGTGTTAATTGTCAAGAAATATTTTGCATAGTTTCAAGTATTAATGATGTGATCCACAAAATATGATTTTTGTATCCAATTACAAAGTTAGATATCATATCTCGGTTGAAGCTTTGACAATTGGTAATGTTGACATTAATTACTTGACTAACAATAAAAAGTAATGTACTATAGATATTGGTGATTACAAAGGATAATATGCACATTCATTATCATATAATGGATAAAACATTACTCCATATGTGATGTAATTATTAATATATTGTACTCCAATTACAGGTAAAATGTCTTTCATTTGTTGCAATCCATTCTTGGAAATTCCATTCATTGAAGGCATTGAGTGCTAGAAGAAAAGAGACGAGGAATGGTTTGTTTAAACTAATGGCACTAACAACTAATACAATGAAATGTGGTTGTTTTCGGTTATAGATGATGGACATAAGGTATCCAAAATAGTTATATCCTCTGTAGTTGTTGATATGAGTAGACTGTGTGTTCAATTTGAACACATTGACTATGAAAATAATAAGTGTCTTATTCTAGATATGGAGTTGGATGTTTCTTTATTTAGGAAATAGGAAATGAGGTTCTCGTAGAGAGACAAAACATAATTTTCCTATTCAATATATGGTTGGGATTTTGGATTGGTAGTAGATAAATACAATACTGGTTGTTCAAATGTAGAAGACATTCATAGTGGCATGCTTGCAATACTTAGAAAATTATATAGAGGTGATACAACCTCTTCCATTTGTCTTTTCTTAAATAGAAAATTTTCACTTTCACCACCTAAACATGTCAAGTTGTTTACTCTGTTGAGGAGAACATATTTGGCTAAATTTTACCTCAATCTATCTAGATCAAAGTTGCATAGGTTGAAAAATAATACCAAATCAATCGCATTCATCAAGAAAGTAACCACTCTATTCACGAAAATAGAACCTTCAACTATTCATAAGTTTGATTACTTTTTGTTCAATGGTGAATTATTTTCAATTGATGTTTCTAGGTGCCATGTACCACCTCTAGAGTATCAGTATCGTCCTATAGATGATGAGAATGTTGACCTTATTGTGCACTCCATGTTGATAAATTTTATTCCTACACAGAGGGATGTAATTCTTCTTCCCTTCTTGGAGTCTACGAATAAGGTTGTGTTATCCAATTTTTCCCCTCAGGTAAAATTGAAAAACATGACCTTGCACACTGAGAAGATGGAGGGATTCATTTAGCCATAGGAGCTTGCATTTTGGGATTGGACAAAGTCAGGGTTGTGGCGATCTTGGTAATGGCAATGCAAGGTTAGAAAATTAATGGCCAAGGGAACATTGAAGGATTTTAAAGCTCAAGAGAAAAGAATGGAGGCCCAAGTACAAAGTTTTAAGACTTCGAGAAGTCCACATTTTGGAGACAATGTGTGGAAAAAAGGAAACAACAAAGTCTAAAACCCCGAAGTTTGAATTTCGGACTTCAATATTTCATACATTCAGAGATATTGGTGAACACAAGCATGTGAATAGTGCCTCAAGCTTGAGAAGGAAAAGTTCTGAAACCCCTAAAGTCTAAAATTCAAAGTTTTGGAGGTAGGAAATGACCGGTCGAAAAAAGTGAACAAAAATCCCTAAATCATGAAAATCAAAAGTCTAAAAGGATTTAGATTTAAGAGATTAAACTTGGTTTCGGGGTCAACACGGGGGGATTTTTAGACTTTCGGAGGTCCCAATTTCAATCTTTCAGAGGTCAGGGTTTTGGAGTTTCGGAACTCTCGAGCTGATTTAAAGGATGAGAAGTGTCACGGTTCTGAAAGAGAAATGTCAGAAACTCAAAGTCTAAATTTTAGACTTTAGAGTTTCATAGTTTCGGGGTTCGTATTTTCAGAAATTTGGAACCCCAAAACACAAAAAAACACATCAAAAAGTCTCTGAATTTCTGAATTA
The DNA here is from genome assembly GCA_018340775.1 of Taxus wallichiana var. yunnanensis. NCBI lineage: Eukaryota > Viridiplantae > Streptophyta > Pinopsida > Cupressales > Taxaceae > Taxus > Taxus wallichiana. The sequence goes on along the minus strand of CM031240.1, from coordinate 723,485,284 downwards.
ATGTCTAAAATTTTAGACTTCAAACTTTTGGGGTTTCGGAGTTTTCACATGCCAAAGCGGATGAAAAGTAACTTAAACTCCAAAGTTGAAATGTCAGAAAGTCCAATTTCAGGATTTTTGAGGTTGCATGCATTTTGGACACCGTAAAGGGAAGATCAAGAGTTCGTAATTTTTGCAGAATGACACCCCAACCTTCAGATGGCCATAACTTTTGAATGAAAGCTCGGATTTAAGTGGGACTAAGTTTTTGAAATTAATAAATATAGTTCTCCATTGAAGGAAGTAGTTAAAGGTAAAATATCAGTCTACATCCAAGGAAAAACAAACATATCTTCTAATGTACTTCATCATTTCTTGAAAAATTATAGTCATTGAAAAGGTGATTTTGGATCCACAGTTTGGGATCATCAAATTTCAGATTTCGGGGTTCTGAACCTCCAAAATGGTAGAGATGAAGTTTTAGGTAAAACCATTAATGAAGTTTGGTGAGAGGTAAATGGAATAATGAGTCTACAGGGCCTAGACTAGATAGGAGGAGCAATCATAGTAGATTGCTTCAAGCACAAGGCAACCATTAATGAAGAAGGAGATTTTGAAGATCACAAGGCACTCATTACAGGATTAAACAATGATTTTTTGGAGGATTTTGGAGCATTTTCAGATTCTATTTTCTCTCTCCTCCTTTGTAAATCTTCTTCTATAAATTGTAATGAGGGGAATTGTTCTACTATTGGATAATTTTACTTTACACCCTCCTTTATTCTCTTGTCTATATGTGGATTTGTGGAGGTCAAACCTCCAATTCAAATTGTAAATGCAATCTTACCTCTTGGCCATTGTAATGTCCTGTATCAATTTGTGGAGAAATAATACATGTCTCAGAGATGATTTCATCCCTCTCTTGTGTTCATTTCTTTCATCTAATCTCTCATTGCAATCTTGGTTATATGTGCATGGTTGTTGTGTTACATATTTGATGGTTTGTGTTTAATGGTGAATGAATTGGTGATAAGAAACTGATTTGTGTTGATGTTCATCCTCTTCAACCTTGTTTCACATTCATTTCCATGCAAGACAAGTTATTAAGCATTCCTTTGGTGCATCACCTTTTTAGTTTAGATTTAATTTATTATAGTCTTCTTAACCTACTCTCCTCCTTTGCAAGTTAGAGTAGATTTTGGAGTACATCCTCTACAATTTGAGTGTATGTGTCAGAATAGAGGAATAGGAACTGGCCTTCATCTAGAGAGATTTGTCAATTGCGAAGTCACACACTTTGGGAAAAGCTCCATGTTATGCAATCACACTTACAGTTTTAATCTATCAAATTACAATAGTCATGGGTGTTGTGATTACACATCAAAAGGTTGTGGAGCTCCAAGATGTGAAATAATTTGAAGCGATGACATTAAATTTTATTTAATAAAAAAATAGCATATAATATGTGGATAAAAAAATATTTTGGGCTTAGATACTTACAAGTCTTTACATAAGAGGCTACGGTTTCGAAGGGCTCACAATTTTTCTACAAATGCAACTAATGAATCCATTACTAATATTTGCATACAATAGAATGAAGTGAATAGAACTTGGATATAGACAATGTTAGATTGGTTTGGAAGTTGCTTGGATGTCCTCAACATCCTAGATTGGAAAAAAACAAAATAGTGGACTGGAGGGTAATGTATTATAATTTTATTGCATTTTTTATTAACATTTATCTTCCTTATATAAAAATATAAAACATATGATTGTCCTTTGAGTGTATAAATTTGAGAATCAATGCCTTTTTATTTTCAAAATGGACACAACTAATAATATATACGACAAATGGACTTTTATATTATTTCCGGATGATATATGGACTAAATGGACTACAAAATTTGAGTTGTTTAGATCTAGTGGCCTTGTTTGTTCACCTATTAAAGATAATCAGGATAAATTTCAACCTAATTCATTGGAAAGATTCACAACTAATTCATTTAGGGATACTAGAGGAATGAATGACGAAGAACTATCAAGATAAAGTACAATCAGGGGATGTCTAGATAATTGGCCCTATTTAGGAAGGCATAATAAATAGGGGACATTTGATTCTTTCTACCAGTATAAAAGGAGAAAGCAAAAAGAGAAAAATTTCTACATAGTTTAAAGACAAACATCTAGACGTTGATCTATTGACATTGTTTAGTGAATCCAATGTAATTGAAAAATTTAAATTACATGAATCACACTATCGCTAGTTATCTATACTATTGGGTGAGAGAGAAAAGGAAAGAGAATATATGATTCACACATAGGGGAAAAAAACTAAGAAAAAAAAAAGGACCGTATGGTGGAAGAAGTTCTTCCCGTGAGGCTCAGAGACAATAGTAGACAACTATGTGGTGTCAATGGAAGACAATATACTAGTAAGGATGGAGGACAAACAAGAATTTACTTGTCAATGTGCATACCCATTTTCACTTTCATCAACTCTAGTAGTTATTCCTGCCATCAATCCTTTCAATGCAGAATCTGTTATCGTCAATTTTTACAATTTTTCTACTTATATTTCTTATAAAGTAATAATGGAGCTGCTAATAGTTATTGGAACCAGTGTGCTTGATTGTATTATTATTGTTCTCATACCAATTGAATATTAAAAAATGTTGAGATAAATAGTAAATAAATATATGGATGGACGTTACATACTCTATGATAGCAAAGAGACAATTTAAAATTTTGTGTATTATGTACACAATAACCGGAGTCCACAACTGTGAAGATAAAAATGATGAAAGATAATAAGATACTAGGGATTTAATGGAAATATGCCAAAACAATTGATATCTAAAAGGAAACAAACATCCTTTTCCTTTTGAGAGATCATATGAGTTTTGGTTTAAGATGTTAGCTTGATGTTGTTCCCAAAATTCATTAGCAATAGTGCTTTATGATGGTAGTGTCACGCTGCATGCATTAGTTGAATCCAATCAATCTGCTATTTTTATTGTTGAGACACATAGTCAGGAAATATTTTTGAAACATTACTATTCTCATATGAAGAAAGGTTCATATCAGAATACAACTCGAACATGTGATTATGTTAAATGTCTTTCAATTGAAAAAATCTTTTACAAATTTCTTATTTACGAGACAACGAAAGAACAATAGGAGTTGATGTAAAAACATCTCAACTTAACGCTACACAACTAATTCATCATGGCGATTGACCTTCAATCATTTTATAAATATGTTTAGTGAGCTCTATTTTCAATTACCATTGTTTAAATTTTTCTGGACAATACTCTATGCTCACCACTCTTATGACATGATGGAAGAACTCAGCCACATTATGCACGAATATGCAATCAAATCATGGTATGTTAGTCATGTGAATTTATAAATAAGAACCTCTACTAAGACCCAAAAATGTATAAAAACTTAATGGTTTATGTAGAGGACCAACAACTAGAGAAAGTAATAGTGGAGTGCACGATGGTAACCAACATGAATATGCAGACAGAACCAGGTATGTTATCCATGCATATTTTTAAACATAACCATTTTTAATGCTCACAAAGTTATAGAAAATTATATCAGCTAATTCAAGAAAATGAGGCATTTTCAAATAAGTAATTACCAAATAACCTATTTCAAAAATTCATGGTGGCATCCAACTACATAGTTTGTAGTTACGGTTGTTAGTTCTCTTAATAACCCTTTTACTATCATCATAATAATACAAACATTAGAATCAATTTTATTATACGAAATGATTGCATAGCGTACCGGTCTCTAATACACATTAATATCTAAAAAGTGTTCTCTACCAATGGGTGGTTCAATGGAAATAAATGAACCCTAGTGGTTGCTACAATTCATTTAGAAGACACAGAACATTTTTCTTTGTACTTACCATATTACATTTTACATTTAGACCTATTACATTTTTGGTCTCAGTATGTTTTTAAATTATGATTTCATTTTGCATATGATGAAATTGTTTATGATTTGATTACTTTTTTTTTGCAATACATATTGCATTAAAAACCAAGAGCTAGTATGGTCTATGCATGCAAATCCGGAAGCTTAGTCGGTAAGTGGTAGCTACCTAAAGTGTTTATATTGAATTTATAATTTTACCACGTAGATCACTATGTTTTTTTCAAATACGCTTTCATTTTCCATAGCAATATCTATATTAATAATAAATATATTGATGTTTCTTTGAAACAGATATTGCATCAAGGATTCAACTACGGGTAAAGAAGGTGTAATCCTACAGAAAGGCACACCGGTAAGTGGTAGCCACAAACTAAATTTTTGATTTTTGTCATTGGTTAGAATTGATATGAGACCGATTAAAAAAATTATTTTCTTCCTAATTAGCACAATAATTACTTGCTTATTTTATATTTGGAGGGATTTATATATAAGAAAAATTATCACCCTCTAGGGACATGTCATTCAAGTTCCACAAGGAAACTATCAACGTGCGAGGTGGCCTGAAAGAGTTTATAAAGTCATTAACAAAAAAAATGAAATGGGATTCTTATCAGACAAATTCACTTCTGTTGATGTTGAAAATCTAAAAAGGCCTTCAATAAAAAATTATCGACTGACTTGAATCTAGTACTCACCTGGGAAAGGAACATTACAATATAGTCGATGGAATTGTAATAAAAGATCTAGAAAAGGTTTGGAGTAGAAATGATGTTACCTACAATTATGAAGACACAATGTGTATTACATTAGGTGCAAAGGGAAACCCTCCAAAAAATTTTATGGTTGGGATGACAAGAAGAGGAGAAAATTGCTCAAAATATATGTGGTTGATGATCGATTTGTACAAATAATTATCACTAATAGTGTTAAATGGATTGAATGTGGTAGAGGGCATCAAATATTTGGAGTGAGTAAATGCTAAATAAAAAGTTAGCATTTCAAAATGTTATTATGATGATACAACTTAACATTGTAAATAAAATACATTCATATGTTTTAGTGATGGTTCTATGTAACTATTTAAATTACGATTGTATGATTATAAGTTGGGAGAATTTAAATTTTCCCTAATTATAAGTTCAGAGTGTGAGTGTATAAGTTGCAAATGTGAATTAACAGAAAATATTTAATGTAACAAATCTTTGAGCAGTTTTTATTAATGAAATATGTATTCCTAAATTAATTGTGAGCATGCTTAAATACTAGTTTTTGCTTCAATATTAGAAAACGTATACCACTTTCCAATGCAATGAAATAACTACAATATGGTATGTAAAGACTCATCGAGATGAAACATGACATTATATTATAATAAATAATGCATAAAAATATTCCTAGTATAACAATAAGAAATGAGGAACGCCCTTAGATTTTACCTTTGTCACCACCTACAACCATTTGATTTTTGATATAAAAATATTGAAAGGGACTTGTTTTTTATTTTTTAATTGATTCACCACCCTCAACCATTTGATTTTAGTTTTTTTCATTTATAGATATGAACACATGAAAATGATCATATTTGATATAAACAGTGTTTTTGCACACACCCTCCACAAGGATGATTCGAAATTTAAATAGTTAAAAACGTTTGGTGGCATTGAGCTAAAAAAATTATTTTCTCATACCTAATGTGAAAGATTTCTTACAATGGTGCAAAAACATTTCAACATAGCAATATGGAAATTGGCGAGAAAGTCAAATGTTGATGACATGATGCCTTCATTCCTTGAACATTGGTTTGAGTCTGCAAGCTTTGAGTTCATATTTACACAGGAAGATTGCATCAAGACCAAACACTCTGATTATGAAGGTTCTAGGAATCCCAAATTATATCTCAAGAATATTAACTCCATTTGGTCACGGTTTAATGCATCGTACAATTATAAAAATACAGTGCTTGTAGATGACTCTTTAGAGAAAAACAAGTTCAATGATGTTGCAAAGTACATAATTGCTGAAACATTTAACATAAATTATAAGTCAGAATACAAATACTTATTAGATGTGTTGCGGCCTTCTTAACAAGCATTAAAGGATGTCAAAGATGTTCGGGATTATATTAGATCACAAAAATAATTATAGAGAGCTTCTTTATTGGAGATTTACTATGTTTTATATTGTTGATTTGGAAGCCCATCTTTAGCAACAATGTTAGATTATAAATTCAAATTATTCTTTAAATTTTTTAGTATAATTCTACCTTTAATAAAGGAATTTCAATTTATTTCATAGCTATATTTAAATACTAAAATATATGTGGGATAGTTTTACAGTTAATTTTAAATAAATTCATATCCATATTTGAATATGAAAAAATATATGCCATGTCTCTTACAGTTGATTTTATATCTAAAATTACATATGAAAATATATTTGGTATGGTTTTACAATTAATTACAATCTCCTACACTAGATCATCGCCCTCTGCTAATTTCTTCATAACATCTTAAAAATTCTCTAGTTGCGTTGAGGTTCAATCACACCATAATAAATGAAGTAAATTTGAGATCTAACTTTAAATATGAAAATATATCTGGAATGGTTTTATAGTTAATTACATTCTCCTAAATTGAATCGTCACCCTCTTTAAGTTTCTTCATAACATCTTTGGTAATTTTCTGGTTGCCCCAAGGTTCAATCAAACCATAGTAATTGAATCTGAAGTGTCTCACATCTCATGAATGTCATTAGCCTAGTAAACGCTTGGCCAATGGTGTTTGAAATATTCAAATTTGTATATTTTAATCTTAAAAACATCTTAAAACTGATAAGAGCATTATTCCAAAGCAATCATTAAGCCTAGCATCCATTAGCCCTTATAAAATAGAACATGTATCTATTCTATACGGCTAGCATCCACCAAGAATTATTTCTCATATCAATGTTGGATTCCTAAAATCATTAAATGTTTTTTCATAGATTCATAAATTTAAATCATGATCAGATATATTGGACTCCAAAAGGAGAATTAATGGATTCCAATATTTTGATTTTCAGATTCCAATATATGTGATTTTGGATTCCAATATATGTGATTTTGGATTCTAATATATGTGATTTTGGAATCTAATATGTGTGATTTTGGAATCCAATATGTGCGATTTTAGAGTGTAGATAATTCCAATATTTGACATTTTGGAATCCAAAAATAGTAATATTGGATTCCAATATTAGCCATATTAATTTTTACTAGGACTAGAATAAGTCATGATTTAATGAAATAATCATTTAGAATATTCCAAATTGTAGTTAATCATCCATACAGATAGACCTACAAAAGAGAAGAATGAACAAGTAGTCAAATACACATGTATATGTGTAAAAACATGTAAAGAAGTATGTAAAATGAAAAATATGAAAAAGGAATATGTGCACCTGATCCATGATGAGGAAATAGTGTAGAAAAGATCCTGACAATGATGTAGAAGAATGATAATTTTGGGATATCTCACGCCAATTGTGATGACTCCAAGTTTTATGAGAGATCTCATGTCAATGATCTCGAAGAAGTGTATGACGAAAATTCTAGTGTTATCCTTTCACCTTAAATTGCTTTGTGCAATGTAGAACACCACTATATATGGTGTGTAAAAATACTATCTAGTTAAACCATTTTTTACACAATGCCGAAAATGAAAATGATGTATATTGTGTGCGAAGGACTATCTACTATGTAAAATCAAAGCGTGGAAATCTATAGACTTTGATACACTAAAGAGTTTTGTGCAACTTCCCCCTCATCACAACAATCCAGAAGGGTCAAGGGTGTCCATGCACTACTATCCCGGTCTATGCATGGGTGTTTGTGTTGTAGTAAGGACCCGAATCAGTAATATTAGCCCTATCTAATGTTGATGACAGTATTGTACCAGTATTGTGTTGTGTTGAACTATGTGTATAGACTATATTATATGGTGACAAATTCACCCAAATTATGTTCCCTTAGTTTGGGGTGCATACGACATCATTAAGGAGTATGCAACCCAAAGGAGGACAAACTATTGTGTTGAAAATTGTTCCCTACAAGGGGGAAGGATTGTGTTTAGTAAACACCAAGATAGATTAAAAACAAGTGGGTAGGAGACAAGTGTTAGTACAAGAAAACATGCATATAAAATTTAAACAAGTAAACAACAAGACAATGTGTAAGCTATGATGCAACTAGACAACACGTAAGAAGATAATGTATACCATAAAAATGAGTTTCAAACATGGGAATCACTCAAGATGTCCCAATAAAATCTAGGCCAATGAGTAAAAATCATACAACTGTACAAACAAGACAAAGGGAAAATCCTGCAAACAATGAAAAATAATGACAAATAAGAGCAAGCAATGTAATAGAAAAACATGGTGGAAAATAGACATGTAATACAAATTCTACACATGGAACACTCATTAACATGTTATAAATATAAAAGGTATGTCAAGGAATGTATAATCCAATAATAATGTGTTATGAAACAAATGAAACAATAACACCTTTAGTGAACAAAAGTGGATGCCCCTAGAATCCACTTTGGGACTAATGATAGGTATTATGCCAACCATCCGTGATGCGTGTATGGATCTATAGAATATGTGATCACAACTAAAAATCAAGTGAACATGCATGTGTGCATGGCAAAGGGTAATGACATAGAATATATCTATCTCACATGTGTAATAAACTGAATATGTAAAAGCATAAGTAAACAAGAGTACATGTAACACATAGATGTAGTATGCTATGGATGAGACAAAATGAAATGCATAGTGAATGATAGGAGAAGCATGCCCCCAAGTGGAAGTGTATGTATGAGATGTGGTTAATTTATACATTCCCCTCAACAGTCAAGAATCAAAACTAAACGTGATTGCGTCATGAGGAAGTAGTTTGAAGTGTGTGTGTATTATAAATATGTGATCATCAATGTGTAAAGTGTATACTCTAAGTAAGTGAGTGAATGAGTAATTAAATGTGTGAGCGTGGTGAGGTCCATTTGAGATGTAGACCATCGTAGTCGAGTATCAACCATGAGACTACAAAGTGATTCATAGGTAATGACCAAAGTGTGTAGAAGTAGATAAAATAAAAATGTAACTTGAATGTGTATAGTGAGTAATGTACATTGTGATTGAAGCTGCGAGAGTAAGATTTTGTGTTTGTATAATTCATGTTGTGTGATATTTGTAATATGGTGTATGAATAATTAATGCTAGATATATGTGTTATAAATGTTCCATGTTGAAAATGTGTGATATGGTTAAGTGTGTGACAATGCGTAAATTGTATAGTGTGTTTTATGTGAGGTTCATTTGTATAGTATGTCGTCAATAGTCAAGTGTGAACCATAGCGAGAGATTTCATCATTGGGTAATAATGATATGCATGTGTATCAAGATGTGTATGTTGTAAGTGAGAGAATAGATGCGAAATAATGTGAAGATAAGATGTGTGTCGATGCTACTGGGGGAAATAGGTGTGCTGCACCCTCCTAAGTGTGTGATGATGAGGAAGTTATCCAATGAAAATTAAAAGATGAGGGTCCTACACCCGATGTTGGCAGAGATGAAGGCGTGTGAATGTGCTCTATGGTTTTTTATATATGAGATAGATGTTGTGTAGGTGAATAAATCCTATAAGCATATGATTCATGAGTATACCGGGGAGGAGATAGTTGTTTTTGTGAAATAGAATGCATAGGTGATGGACACCTATGTGAAGAAAAACACAGAGGTGATTGACACCTATGCGTGAAGTGAAACGTGGTGGTGAAGTATGCTTAAATGAAGGAGATTTCCCAGTGATGTACCTAGACTGATGTGATGTACTATCAGATTGATGAGACCATGTAGGTCATGCATGAATAGGTGAGCTAGGAGAAGTGTGTGATTTAATTTTGATAGGCCGCATGGACCTAGGTTGCCCTAGCTAATGCAATGGAAACATTAAGAGGAGGTTATATCCATCGAATGGATGGTGGAACATCATTGATACAAATGACTCTATTGTTGGGAATGAATTTCAGATGTAAGTGATTCATGGATATGATAGAATGAGATCTGTGAATCCAATTAAGGCCTAAGAGCATGTCACACCCTTGAATTTTTTTTTCCACAAGAAAAGGTACTAGCATGGTCACATGATTGATAATGACTTGAAGATTAAAAATCCCTTATGATTTATGGATTGGATGTGAAATTTATGAGAGTGGATAGCCGATAGCGACAAGAAGTGCAATAGAACATGTGTTGATGTGCCATGATGGATCAACTATAGTGTTATTCATATAAATGGATCCGATAGAAGTACTAATGTGAAAATGATTAGAAGAGAATGTAGCATGGTAATCATGATCGGAGAAATAATAATTGGTGGAAAAATTTCAGCATGAGAAACTATAAAATCAAGAGCCCATGATGTAAGAGGAGGCACTTCATGATATGTATGATTAGTTGAGGAGTTAGCCTCTTTTTGTTATGTTTTGGAAGAGCATTTTTGAAGATCTTGAGCATATGATTTTTGTTGATGGTTGTAGATTTTGTATTATTTAGAAGCTCAATAGAATTTTTATCCATTATATATTCAATGAGATTGTGATTTTTGAAACAACAATTTGTAGAATGTCCTATGCATTGATGGCAATGATTCGAGTTTTGTTTATCTTAATTATGACCTTTAGGATGAAATGCATCTAAATTAGGCGGCAGAGAAATGTGATGAGATTTCTTTTGTTAATTCACGTAGTAGAATATGTGGAATGATAGTGAACTTGGTGTATGTTCTCTTAGGCGGTTTCCATTAAATATCTTTAGTATTAGATACAACGTTGCCGATATTTTTTCTTCAGCAAGTTTGGTTGATGAACCTAACATTGATTTTCTTTGAAAGTGTCTACAAGATGAAGCTTGGTCGTGATACTTAAGATTGCCTATAGATAAGAGTTTAGTTTCATATAGCTTTAGAGTATGGCATAATTGATCAAATGATGGAGATGTCTCAAAGAGAACACACTCTTGGAAAGGTGGAAATATAATTTGAATGAATAGTTCTTTAAGCTGTGAATCCACAAGTATATGATACATCTTAGCTAAGTTTTTTTGTATCATAACGCATAATCCGTTAGATGTTTGTTAGATCCTTTTTTAAGTTGTGCGAGTTAAACATATGATTTCTTAGAGCCAATATTGATAGAGACATGAGTGAGGAAGGAATCATATAGATGTGTGAAAGATGTTACCAAGTGGACAAGTAGGTCATATGACCAATGCATTGCATGATCTTGGAAAACATTTTCTAGTAATGTATGATCATCCACATAGTCTAGGCATGCTAAATGAAAAGCTCAAGATGTTCTTGAGGTTCGCCATGAAAATTGAAAGTGGTTGAATTATGGGTAACAAAATTGAGATGAAATGAATAGTCAAAGATAGTAGGTGCTAAAAGAGTGTGATGGATTGCAAAGTGAAATCCAAAGATGGTGATGCGTGAGAAGTAGCCAATTAAAGATGATGAATTTTTGTCTACATATCGTGATGTAAAAGAATTTAAATAAGGATTGTTTGAAGAAGATCTAGCGTATATATTAGAAGCATTAGGTTGTATGATAGGAGCGGTAGTAGTTGGAATGGAGGTGGTGATATGAAGAGGTTTGGTGGAACCCATGGTAGTCGAGGAAGAACTTATGATAGGTGTCAAACCAACATCATGGGAATTTTTGGTCACACTGACCAAAGTGTGAAGAATATGCAAAATATGGGTAGGACTACCATGCATACAAATCTTTTAGAATTTTTTTGATTTTGTATAATTATTCTTGATCAAAATTGGTATCCTCATCATATTATTGTTCACTATTAAATTTTTAAATTTTGTTAAAGCGTAACATCAGTAGGAATTTCTAAACATGTTTTTAGTTGTATCCATTGATACATATAATTGAGCCATTGATTTAGACACCTCTACATGAAGATGGAAGAAGTTCAAAATGCTCAAAATACCAAAAATGAACACTACGGGAAATGGGCATAATAAGAAAAACCCTACAAAGAGTTGATTTCAGTTTGGTGTTCACCAAAATATTTAACAAAAATATGAATAAATATGCTATAAGAATGTTGAATCTTATTGTTACGGTAGCAGAAATGAATAATCAATTGAGTAAATAAATTAAACCAATCAAAGTAAGCTAGAAAGTATGAAACCCTAATTGCAAATAGGAGATAGAGAAGCTTAGCTAATTTGATGAAATCTTGATATTATGCAGAACTAGAAAAAATAGAAAATACAAAGCACAAATTTTCTCAATGAATCTTAGAAAAATTCAAATCTAGAGGAACATGTTAGAGAGGGGCACACAAAAGGTGCAAGGGCACCTACGGCACGATAGACTCAAACCGAGCACCTCCGACTAGAAAAATTCTTAGGAAACCATCTTTGAATTATCGCAATGTGTTTGTTTTCCATCACATTTGGTCACTAGTATGGCAAAAATGTTCACCGAGATCGTTGGAAAAATACAATGAAGTAATGACCTACAAAACCCTCAATGTAACATCAAATCCTAAAAAGAAAGATGTAAAATGAGGGGTCGACTATCCTCAATCAGTAAACAAGAAATATTATGACTAAAGATTATACTACATTTCAAATCCAAAGTAGTTATATGTGTGTGAGTTGAATCGCTCCCTAAGTGGCTCTTGTGTGTGTTGCACTTGATAGCGAGAAAAGTAGCTAGATGTAAAGAAATGTAATATATGTGTGCATGGAATAGAATAGAATCCCCTCCTATGAAGTGTATGCAGAATAATGCAGTCCTTTCCCTTGAATGGATTCTTGAATGCTCTTGAATAGTCTTTGGATGCAACCTTAGGTGGTGATAACTAATGCTTAGTGCTTGGTTTTTTTATTATGATCACATAACTTTATATTTATATTATTCCCTTTGTTCAATTTTGTAATTAACCCTAAAAATCACTACCAAAAAGATAAGATGCTCAAATGGCTAGAAAGGACCCAAAAGATGTGAGTAAAGTATAAAGAGGTCAAGGATTCCTAGGGGGACAGGGGTGCCTAGCGTTGGCATCCTGGATGGGCGCTAGTGACTAGAATGAGAAATTCTGAGGTATGAAAACAGAGATTGATCTATAAAGAGTATAGTACAAAAAGTATTAATATAAAAAAGAAAAGATGACAAAATATATGGGTTAATTAGCACTTTTCTTACTTTGGAATCATATGAATAGTAGTATCTAATCATGACTAGATAATCACCCAAAGCGTGTGATTTTGTGTCTATATAGAACTTCATAAAAATAAAATAATAGTGAAATGGAAATCAATTAATATGGACATTAGAATCCAATAATAGTGAAAATTGTTATTGGAATCCAATAATATTGATATTGGAATCCAATAATAGTGATATTAGAATCCAATAATAGAGAAATTGGAATCCAATAATAGTGAAATTGGAACTCAAATGAGTCCAATACTTGACAATATTGAAGACTATATTACTTATAATGGAATCCAATACTAGTAATAACTGAATCCAATATAGACAAAAATGGAATCTAATATACATAAAAATGATGATATATTTCACCAAACTTGTAATACTGGAGTCTATATTTACCGTGATATGTCCATATTTACCGAAATAAGCAATTATATGCTAACAAAAATTATGGTTACAAGTGTATTATCATTAAAATTACCATCACATATTTATAATTTCCAAGTTAGAATCAATCTCGATCACCTATAAATTACACATTTTAAAATTTTATGCTTCTTTCTTGTCCCTAAGACTTTAAAAATCCAAGTTAAATCCTATTCACAATGATTTTGTATTTCCCAAACCACTATGGATTCTCGTAGTCTCTCGGGAACCTTTTCTTGGCACTTCCTACAAGTCATATGTGTATATATCAAGAACCCATTGTTCTCCTATCACGCTTCTCACTTGTGTGAGACCACATTTTTGGTATGATCCGAAAACGGGTGCTTGAAATTAACACTTTTAATCGTTTCAAAGGATCTTCAATTTTAATCAACTTAAAAGGATTTTAGACTTCCAAAAATTGATTAGAATCTGATTTAGGACTGAATTGAAACTAAAATTAAGTTTGTAATTTACTCAAAATTTCACTGTTCGTTCGAAAGCCCCAAAATCATTGTTTTAGATTTAATTGATTTCCCAATTTTATCAATTACTAATTATAGTTGCATCCATATTCATATTTTGAATTTAAATTACTTGCAAATATCAGAAACTGAAAATAAAAATCAGAAAGAAACACCAGATTGTTTATGGGGTTCAGAATTCCTATGTCCCCAGTTCGTGGTGAACCGATCCATTAATAATGTTAAATATGTAAATACAATAACCTTTACATTAACCAATAATGAATCAAAAACCTATAAAACTATGTTTCATACCTTCGAAGGACATTAATGGAGCTTAGCCTATGTCCTTCACCTTCTTGATCCACTTGCAACTGTGTCTCCCTTTGGTTCTACACCTTTGTGTGACTTTAAAAGAAAATAAATCTATCACAAAAGCTCCAAATTGGATAAATTATCACACCATTGTGATCGTCTCAAAATTCTGAGCAACTTTCATATATAACTCGAGATCTGGAAGTGAGTAGAAGTGCCCCAAAACTACACTTTTCCAAAACTACCTCCTTATTCCTCGACACCTGCACCTAACACTTCCATTACACAGTACAAAGCTCTATTTATATAGGCAAGCTCGTTTCTATCCCATCCAAGTTGGGTGGTGATTTGGTCGGCGTGATGTGTTTGGGAGCCCGAAGTTAAGGGTTCAAAACCCAGCGCACTATTCTTTTGGCGGTGTTTGTTTTTGCTATGAAGTGGGATATCCCACATTTGGCAGTGGGATAAGGTTTTAGGCTTATTAAATCCTTTTCCACGCATGAATAGTGGTCAAAGGACCACTTGAGGCTTAACCTCCCACTTCCCACTCCTCTCCACGTGGATTTCCACACATGGCATTTACACCCCCTACAACCGCTTCATCTCCTTCCTTTCACGTGGACTTAGCAAAAGGTATAGGGTTGGTGGTTATGTATGGTTTAATACTAATGTTTAACATTAATATATGGAGGTTTGACATATATGCGTGGCATTTGGAAATTGATTTGAAATTTGACCCACATGAAATATGACGAGTAAGACCACCTATCGACCCATGATTGGAAAATCAAACGAATTCGATTCGTGGTAGAATTTTTATCCTTTTGCCATTTTCCCGATGTTGACTGAGCCACTTGGCCAATTGTGCACGCGTCCACGTCACCATTGACCAATGTTGACCTTTTGGTTGACCAAACTTTGACTGGACATATCTTGAGCTCAGTGTCCATTTTTCACATTCTTACAAATGCCTCGAAAGCTCTCTAAATCTAACAAATTAATCTATAAGTGCAACCTTACACAAATCTACACACTTTTTTGTTTATTCGCTCACTATCCATTCATAGTGGAGATAACTGAAGCCAAATTGTACTAATTTAATCGGAATGACCTCAATCATATAAAAACCCAATGCCATTGCCTAAGGATTCGACAAATTTATAAGTGATAGGATGAATCTTTGACTCATGTGTTAAATCTTTTCAGTGCCAAATCAAAGCCTTAGATTGATGTAAGGAACCTAAAACATATCAATACATCATTCTTCATTTCGAGAGGCTACCATCTCAATCCAATCATCCGAAGCATTATTTCCGCAAAGGCATGTCCATCTTCTCAACTCATAGACATATATATTCATGTTTAAGAATCAACATATAATTCTTGAATACTTTTCTATTACACTTTCTTTAAGAATTAGTATCATTTCATATTTGTGATTCCACACATAGTGATCGATACCAACTCGTGTGGATCAACACGGATCTTCCGATCAACGTTGATTCCTATAAAAATATATTTCTTTTTAATCTTAACATATTTTGATATAGTTTCCTGATATTTCTAAACTATGGCTAATATCCTCCTGCTTGTAAGCTTGGTTCTTTGTTCGATGACCTTTTTAGGAATAGCTTATGAGCCCAATGCCATCTATGATATCCCCATATTCCATTAACCTTTCATGTGGGCACAAGCTTATATCGATAACATTGATGAGACCAACGTCTAGGGGGACAAAATTTTCAATCCGCCATAGCCCATCATCAAGGACGTCGATAAAATCCTAGCATTTAAACATTGTCTACCGTAGTGATTATCTATATCACTTTAAATTTTCAACTTTAATCTTACCATTGATTATTTCCAACTTAATTGTCCAAAAGCGAGTTGACACCCATTGAAGGAAGCCCTTTGGTTGATGGTATTTTCCTTTTCAAGCAACTCGCCTCATAATTATCTAATATCAGCTTTGTCAAGTCGACTACTTGCGTGAAAGTTTGCATTTCTTTGCAAGGGGAGCTTTACGCATGCGTTTGGATCTGTCATATTTCAACATCCTCTATGCAAGTTTCGTTAAACCCTGCCATTTATGAGTTTTAGTGGTTTATTTTATAAAGTAAAATTGAATCCCAAAATCTACAAAAAAATGTAATTTTAGTAAGAAAATTATATTAATATATCAGCCATAACAATAAACCAACACACCATTACATTTTTGGATAACATTGTAACACCTCTCAAGCATAACTAGGTTGAACTGACCTCTACTATAACATATTAATGTACATATAGAATATGCACTATTCTCGTACATTTTATTTTCGTCTACTATAAAAACACTAGGGCCAAGAAAAAATAAAATAGCTAACCTATCCAATACTCAAAAGTTACCATAATGCACATAAATTTGTGTTCAAATATACAAATCACCTAAGAAGTTATAGACATGTGAAATAATTTTTAACTATAAGAACAAATAGCTCACACAAAATGTTTATACTATGTTGCATGTTTTCATAGGCTTCTATAAAAGAACAATAAATGAATTTAGCTTAATTCATATGAAAAGAATAGAAAATCACTTCATACATTATTTTTCTTCCTTTATAAGCAAAAAAACTGCAAATTAATTAGTACACAATAAAATGCATCTCCCAAGTAGCTCACACAAAATGCTTATACTATGTTGCATGTTTTCATAGACTTCTAAAAACAAACAATGCATGAATTTAGCTTATTTCATATGAAAGGAATAAATATTTTCCCTCCTTTTCTGAACAAAAATATTGCAAATTAATAAATACACCATATAATTCATCTTTGTAGGTGTATATCATAATTTAACCGAAAAAAATTCAAAAGCAAACTACACAATAAGAAAATAAATTTATGTTCTTAAACAAATTTCATTTACTAGATAAGAACAATTCTAAAGGGAATTTCTCTCGATGAGTTTGTAAAAGGACACATGGTTTCACATTAAAACCATAACGATAAATCATTGCAACCTATAACACTTGAGCCATCTACAATGATTTTTTTTTCCTCAACTATTACAATTCGACATCTACAAAGATTTTTTTTGTCTTGACTATTCCATTACAAGTTATCATTTGATATCACACATATCCAAGTAGGTAGAAATGAACACTTCTTATCTACTTCAACTTGACACAACACTTACATACATCAAATGGATTAATAAGCGGGACATCCTTGCATCTCCTTTGCATCACCTAGATTACTGCCCTATATTTGAATTAGAAACCTTTAAAATATATTTGATTTGAAGCATTTTGGATGAAGTCTAACGTAGATATTATCTTCATTTTCATATATTGATATTCATTTATTTTCTTTTTGATTCGATTTTGATGTGATATCCATTAGGAAAAGATAGACCAGGATTCCTTGAGATTTCTCCACCTTTCACCGCCTTCCACCTGTTTAATAATGACTACATTATGAAAACCCAGAAGCAATAACGTCTATATTAATCTAAATTCAATAATTAGTAATTACTACCTGTAATTTGTAACTAAACAATGGAGAAACATGGCAAGTTCCAGTTTGGCAAGTTCCATCCCTGGACAAAGTCTCATGCCACCACCGAAAGGTATGAAATTCTTGCTACTAAATTGTCGGCACTGCACGAAATAAATCAACATAGTTATAGGTAATTTTCTACTATTTCAATAAACAACAATAGGAGAGCCGAATAAATGATGAGATTGCAACAAAGTTTTGACTTGAGAGCACAAACGCATCAGTCAATACAAAGAGAAAAAAATAATATAATTAGAAAATAGGAAAGCCTAACACACACATAAATAAATAAGACAGTCAATAAATACTCAAAACTCCAAATTTTCAACAGATAGAAAATTAGCTATATGAATGAATACAATATTCAAATAATCACAGCGAATATCCAGAACTCCAAGTCTTTAAATCCCATAATTCCAAGAAAACCAATAGTATAAGAATACAACCATGGGAGCTCCAATTAAAAATATAGGCACCCAAGAAGTTTGAGATAAGAATTTCGACTTCATAAGGTACATAATGCAAGAAGAAACCCAATATAAAATGGAAAATAGAGGAGCCTAAGGCAAATAGTAAACATAAATGAATAAATAAAAGTTTCCAATTCTCACAGAAAATACCCAGAAGTCCAAATTCAATAAGGAAACAAATTCGTCTGACTTATCTCATGACCATAGTCCATCCACAAGAAACAAAAGGAAAAGGGTAAGTTTTGATCGACCTCCCATCGGTCCGGGTTAAATGAAAGTGGATCAGAGTATATAGTAGGATTCAGATGAAGCGCTGGAGGGCACACAATCACAATCCAGTCTGCTGGAATGTTATATCCTGCAGCAAATTGCAACATAAATAAAATTCCCACACTGAATGAAACAAAGCTTTCCGGTCCTTACTTAGACTTGTAAATTCAACCTTTAAAATCAACATCCTTCAATGTTTTCCTGAAAATTACAGCAACTATATTTGCCAGCCTTAGTGCCTCGATTATAACCTGCATTTTAATGATATCTTAGTCAATCATCAAGCATACGAATCTGTGTTTTTCATGAACTGGCGAGGCTGTGAACTTCATACTTACTTTCGAGGTATATTCCATGCTCGTATACTCTTTCCAGGTAATTTGCGAATTCTTTTCTCTTCTGCTTCCAAGAATTGCATCGTGTTCTTCCTATAGAAGTATAAAAATCCTTATTGAAGATGGTAAAATTGCCGCATAGAATTGAACTGTAACAATTCATGATGCAGAAAACCTGCAGCAATCATAACTTACTGTTAATCTCTGCAATGCTTCAGGGTGCTCGGTGATAAATTTAATGGCTGCAGTGCAAGCAATCGTTGTAGTTTCGTAGCCGGCAAAAAGAAGGGAAAAAATCAAATCCAATGCAATACTCCTAGTCACTGGAGTTTCTTCCATCTTCAGCTCGTCCACCAAGAGATCAAGGAAATCCTCATTTCTAGTCTCTGGGTTTTCCGATCTTTGACGTAGCATTTTGTCCAGCGTTGCCAACGCTTTAAATTTGCCCTGAAATTACATGAAAGTTCCAAAACTTAGATTTTAAAGAGTAAAATGAATGGTCAAAGGTGAAAGGGCTGCAACAAGAATTAAGAACCTTTAGACATTTGTAATAAGTTGTCCCCGTATATTTAATGGAAATGATAAGAGTCCCTCACTGAATGCCGAAAAATTATCCCTTAGACATCCTGATCCCTTGATTGGCTTATAGCTGACCAATATCTTTGCTGTGATTTCGAATAAGATCTGCCCAAAAAGTAATACAGAAATTTAATTAGTAGTTTGAACTCTGGATGGACTGCAGAAGACCACCTACTCCAAGAGAGGGGGCTCCATAAATATTTCTACTGGTGAGAAAATTTAGGATATGTTACAGGATCTCATTGGAATGTTATGGTTATTTGTAAGTAAATATAATTACTTTTCTCTCTAAAAACTTCAAAAAAATAATGGTGGGAATGCATATTATAATCCACCAGCTCCCCTCCATCCACCTCTTAAGTTTAGGGGTTAAAAAAGTGGAGATTCTATTTTTTAGGCCTAGATTCCATTATTTCCTGTAGCTGGCTTTAAAAGTAAGCATGGGACCTTCCTGTCCAAAAAATTGAAGCTGTAGCCCCTCCATGGGACCATGTTCTAATCTGTGCCCAAATACAATTTCTCCAACCTATTGAAGAAATTGATATCATTAGGGCCCAAGGGTGTGGCCTGAATGTGGGGCATGAGTGCTCGCCAACCACCCACTAAGGATCTAATCCCCCAAGCCCCAAGGGACCAATTACCCTTGCATTTACACAACAAGTATGTGAAGTCGCTGGATCATTAATTTCTTTAATATCTACTTTTAAAAAAAATTACTTACTCTTCCACATTCTTGACGGATGTTTACAACTTGCCCGTTCCAAGTGCTTATGTTTGATATAATATGGTCTTCTGCTTGAATCAGAAGTGTTCCTTTGATATTATCGAAACCAAATTTAGACAAAATCATTCTGCGTAAATACTTGTGCATTTGACCGTGAAGGGTGGAGATGTTCTGTTCCCCAAGAGCGTTACGAAAAGAAGTGGGAAACCAGCTTTCAAACAATCGATCCTCTTGCTGAAAAACAAACTGATTGAAATCAGAGTCTGCGGACACCACCGTAGGCCTTCCCAATAAGTGAGTTTTGAAAAGAGATCCATACCTACAAAAACCAAAACAAACCCAAACAAAATAAACCTTAAATTCAGCATGGGAATTTCAGGATTTCATATGCACAGACACCATGACCAACCTTAGCATTCTTTTCTTGATAAAAGGACTGATGTTGTAAGAAGTATCTGTCGCAAGAAACTCCAGAGTTTCGCCTACAAAAGGCAAGCCCATACTACCTGGAGGCGTGTTTTTACATCTTTTGGATCGTCCCCATACATATGCCACTACAAATGCTACAACCACAGTTACCACCAAAGCCCACATGATCTTACAACTGGTTCGACACGACAGATTAGAGAATCCGATTATTTATACTTAATCTACCATGTGTTCAAATATTACAGACCACTCAAACATATTATTTTCGAATAATATTGGATAAAACGAACCGCGAGCAAAATACTTGTACCGTCGATGGAGTTGGATTCCATCGGGCGCTTTGAGATGCACAGGTTTGGAGCGTTATTAGATTTTTGTTGATATTTGATTGTGCGGAGCAGGTTTGCAACAAGTGGAGAATTCTTGGACGCATATTTATTACAGTAGACAATAATGCATCAATCGCATTATCTACAAAGACAATGAAGGCGGTGATTAAAATCAGCCTGGCGCTTTCTGCCGTTCCTTTGCTCACACAAACTTTACTTCCGCTTCTCCTTTGACAACCCTTCGGGGAAAATTTTGTATTACATTGACATTTTTTTTGGATCTATTTTTACCTTTTTCTCGTTCACTAGTGTGCCCATATTTTAGACCTTTTGTGTGCGAATTTGCCAAGTTCGCATATAGTTTATTTTAGAGAAAAAAGTTCAAAACTCATCACTTGTGTTCTATATCTTTCTCTTGTTCATTTTTTTTTTAAAAATAAGATAAATATATCGTTCAAGTAGATGACTACAAATGGGCCGATGAATGGTTGTACAATGTAGAGGTGAGTCACTTAATGAAATGTATGTTCCAAATAAAAGTATCAATAGGATTTGAAATACATTTTCTTATTTTAAATTTAGTATCTGTTTGTGTAATTATTTAGACCTCTTTTTATACTGTTATCGCTATTTTTATCAAGTATAAATATTATAACTTTAAGTAAATAATACACTTTATAAGTATTCATATGGTACTTTTTATTACTTGTAGTGACTCCTCACGATAAAATGTCACTCATAATTATTATAAAGTTGTAGTTACTTTCGCCTAGATTGAATATCATAATCAACCATTCAAGTAGTGCATAGAATTCCCACATCCAATTTTGTGATCCCCTTAAGTTGATGCTTGAAAGACCATCATTAGAACATATAACTCTTAAAATCATCATGACATCAATCAAAGGTGGGAAACTTTGCTAGAATCAAAGTATCGGGAGTCTTTGTTCATACCGACATCATGGCATGTAGTATTTGTAGTGCCCCATATTTGACACGATTAAGACCATAACATAGAATGTAAGATTCCAAAAAAAAAAATTAAATACATTATTTTATTAATATTTAAAGCTAGGTCGGAACCATAGCCCAACAGCTAATTAATACTACTTTGTTTCCATAATTATTTATGGGTTAAATCACCCCCTCTATTCATAGTAAATTTTCTTCGAAGGGTCCCATTGGCCAACTTTATTAACCCATGCCTATTGCTAATTTATTTGATTATTCTTTTAAATCCTAAAATAACATATATATACTTTTTTCCTTAGCCCTTAAATTAGCTAAATGAACCCATGTCAAATATTAGAGTATTAACCAATTACTTAAAATACACATTATTATTTTATACCTGCCATGGTCCTTATTTTAAACCCCTAGGTTCTCATTTAATTTATGTATCCCAATTGTAGTGCCAACCTAATTGAATAAAATAAAACAAGTATGGAAATTCATAAATTTAATATAATAAAATGAAGCTTCCCTTATTAAAATAAATGTGAGTCAATTTATTTTGGCGATGGAGTGGAAATGTTTGTTGGTGGGTGAGTAAGAGGAGGTAGCGTGTGGCAGGTGGTTTAGCGTGAAAGAGACGTCTTTGTAGGATATGACCTCTGTGTATGTCCTCTCAGACCTGTCACTTCCTTGAATAATTATACAAGCGCTTTATTTGAGATCCAGAGGCATAGACCACGCTGAAACCCTGTTTAACATTGCAAATTTAGTAGTATTTGGTAGCTGCAAAAGTAAATAGAATGTTAGGTGGAACTCTGCTGGTGGAGATCTTACTGTAACCGTCTTAAAATCAAAACATTATAGTTTGAATTAGTCCTCCATGTTGGCATAGAATTATAACCAAATATATCCTTACCTTACTATACTCAGATGGATTGATCTGAACCTGTATGTGCATCTCAAGCGGGATAAATTGTCTCTGAGAGGAAATTGTCTTCCAGCTTCCATTTTGTTGTGGTGTGCAGAAGAAGTAGAGGATTGGGGCTAAGGATGGACTTCTTTGTGCCGTAATGTCTTGTTGGTTTGATTTTTGTTTTTTCTTCTTCTAGAAACCTATGTTACGTGCTCTGTAAGCCTTGTAACAACCATTTTACATATCTCCTGCTCTCTATCTTTTAACTTAAGTAGTTTTTCTTATTTGATTATGTTATTGGAAGCTCCTTCCCTGCTGTCCCACGTAGGTCTATGCAAGATTTGTAGCTTTCTCTCCCCTGCGTGCCGCTTTTGCGAGAATCCTCCCAGCTTGTGTCAAAATACGATCTTTGGAACAAGGTATGGATATCAATGCAAACATAAAGGATAGAGGAATATTTTCAAATGTTGTAGTTGCAATGGCCCTGGTAGACATGTATTTTAAACGTGGAAGCATACATAGGAACATGAACAGATTGACAAAATGTCATAAAAAAGCGGTTTTTCGGACAACATTGATTACGGGATATGCACAAAATGGGTTTGTTGTAAAAGGTTTTAGAAACTTTCAACCGAATGCAATTTCTAGGTGTAGATCCGCCCTTTACAGCCTTTGATAACCTTTTTCCTTTGGGTGCATTACTTGACATTGCGAGATTGAGATTGACAACGAATGACTTTGACATTGCATCATTTGGTTGTTGAAGGTTTCAAGCTAAATGTGAAGAAGGGCGAAGCATATGAACTAGTTTCCATAACTCCACTTTTGGCATGGGTTTTTAAAAATAAAAATAAAATGGTTGCAAACTAAACTATGCCAAATGGATCATCGAGTGGGACACAATAATTTAATACCAAAGGAGATCAATTCTTTTTCACATTAGTACAAGGGTATGATGTCCAAAGAGATGAGAAAGAGACATGATGGTGAGCTTGAAAAGTTATAAAATCAAGCTAGGCTAACATAATAGACATATATGTTGTCAAATCCAAGGTTTAGAAGAGAAATGAGATGTTGACAAAGATCAACTAGAAGGATGAGATAAATACCTCGTAAAGGAATAGTGAGGCTGATTGGTACCTACAGATCTGATCTAACTCAAGGGTGTCAACAAAGATATATCTAAAATTTAAAAAAATTGAACTGTATCAACAAACAAATGGACAACCTTGAGGTAAAGAATTAAAAAAAAATTGTCTCTTTGAGTGTGATCAGTTTGGGTTTTATCCAAAAGAGGATTTTGATTGAGTTTTGGGATGAGGCATGGGTCCAAAATGAATAACTTGGGTTTTCACGTGACTATTTGGAATCATGTGGCAACAATGGTGGTCTCAATGGATTGTGAGTGCACACTACACCTGAGCTCCCACATACTCACTTTGCTCATCATTCTCAGGCAGGTCTCCTTACTAACATATTTTATAATTTTTGTATGATTGGTTCTTCATTTGTAATATAATAGAAATATTAAACTATTAGATATTCAGACAATGGGATATTTTAACTAGACGGCTAGTGTAATCAATAAAACAACACTTCATAATTTATTTTACTAAATTACAATTTGACCTCAACCGTGTCATGACCACAAACCTATGCATTTATATACCTATGGTGTCAAAACTTGGTGCTTTTTTCTCTGTTGGTATTGGAGAGAGAGATGAGTTAACTAAAACAACCATTTTGTCTACCTTGCAAACTTAGAAAAACTTAATTTTAAGAGACGTGCAAAATATCATAGTGTGGTACATAAAAGAGATGTCGAATGACATATGTGTTCCTTTTTATAAGAAGATTCACATCAAGTTTTAGATTGTGTCCAATCGATTGTTTATACTCTCTTCCTCGATCGTCTAGAGTCTTATTATTTCATTTTGTCTGTTAGAAAGATGCTAAAATGGAAAAGTTGGATTTCATTTTGACCCACTATTTGGACCCTAAGAGAATGAATGTTTTTCCTCCTTCGCAAACCTCCAGTATTTTCTACTAGAAAATTTCTTATAACATTAAGTTTGGGGAAAAATATTTTTCAAGAAAGTTTGGCAATGGGGTTTTGTAGGCCTCTGCAAAAATTTGACAAGGTCAAACTAGATCAACTATAACCAAAGGGCTGGAAAATGCATCGACGCTTTGTAACCCTTCTCCAATTCTTAGTTCCTGCAACTCAAAAATTCTTCATATATAGGGGGTATGTAGGAATCTTCCCATGGGGAGTTCATCCATTGGGATTTAGTTTCGAATGACGTTTATTAGCCCTCAAGTTAAAATTAGTTATTATTGCAACTAGCCCATTTACGACCGATGGCCCCGTAAAACTAGTCGCCAATTGTAAATCGCTTGCATGTTTTGAACTCATAGCTCCCATGAATTATTTGTATATAGGAGGACACATAGAAATTTACCCATTGTGCATTTTCTCATTGGAAGATAGTTTTTAAATTTGGTCTCTTATCCGCGAGCCAAAATGAGATGTTTTTGCAATTAGTAGAAAAATGTAAAATAAAGTCACAAGACCCTAGCCAAGACAATAAACCCTTGTGAATTATTTTTGAAACGTATGAGTAATCGTATGAAAATATCCAATGTGGCTTGTGGTGTGAAATGTCAATTTTGAAAAATAGTGGTTCTCTCTCTTCCCTATCTCTTTCTCTCTCCTTTTTAAGAAATGAAGTGAAATGAAATAAATTGAATATAGGCTTCTAACCCTCTCTTTCTTTGAGTGAAATTATCATTATTATGTAAATGGAAAACTAAAAACGTTGATTATGCTATATATAGGTGGATGCCATGCCAATGAGTTATCACTAATTTCATGCTCACATGGTTTTGCAAGATGTAAGTACGATGGAGAAGCGGCATGGTTGTAATTCACGGTCTATTATTGTAATTTATATATGTTAATGAAAAAAAATGTATTGTTGTGTTATAATAAAGTTTAGTATTAAAATTTGGTAATATTTATAAGATGCCAACTTTAGGGGTTCTTTGGGAAATGTTCATTTAACAATAGGTATCATTTAGATTTAGATTCAGATGTATATGTTAAATAAAATTAAATTTAGTATCATATGGTTCATTTTAAGTGTGAAAATAATGATTAAATGATAGGTGTGTTGGGTTCCTTACCATAAAAATGTAATAAAGAAATATTAACAAAACATTCAACCCTAGTATAAAATTTGTGCATAACTATTCGGGCTATGTGATTCTTTTTAACAAAGAAACATATAACCTTAGGATCAACTTAAATGTTTAAACTCGATGGCACCTTCTAGCTTAGGTAAATAAGAGACAAGGTTTTGGGTTATCACATATACCAATATGCTTAGAGGCATCATCGTGATTCTCGATGGTAAGGAATGACATGGTTAAATTTTTTCTTGAGTATGTGGTTCCCTCCTAGGATTGGTAATCATGGGTGTAGTAAGAAGAATGTGTTCTCTTAAGTTAGTGCTCCATGGGAAACAAAAATTAAACATAGTTTAAAATCCTCTTGACCGAGACACGTGTTGAGTGGCGAAGATTGCCAACTAACCTCGAAGTCACCTTTACAAGTTGGGATCATAAATGAACTCGATACCCAAGCTATTATCGTTTGGGATTAAAGGTGGAATTCTAAGAGTTAATTAGGAAACTTAGGAACATTTCAATTTACGTATAGTTTGTGAAAACGTAACCTTAAGATGGTGTTCTTAGAGAAAGATGAAAATTTAGATCGTTCTCATATCGTGTTTAAGACATCTTGTGGTGAGAAATAAATGTCCTTGATTGTAATAAATGTGTAATCCTAAAATTATCCTGTCATGGGAAGACCCTATCTATAAGTTTATACTATGGTAGAATCGTTATGTTATGCCTTGTCATTTGAAAAAAATGTCCTTGATGTGCATCACGTGGTTTCATATTATCTATGTGTGTTAATGTTTGTGAAAACATATCATGTGTTGTGTTTTGTCCTATGTGATCTCTTGTAGTATCACGTGTACTACAATGTAAGTCTAAAAATTATTCCAATATTTTTAGTTTTGTATTCGCTTTGTAAAAATGTGGCCATTACATGGTTTGGTACCAATATAAAGATTCATGCTCTTAAAACTCGGGATGGATTGGAGTTGTGACGATATTGGCATGGTCGTGGTGGATATGGGAAGAGTAATGTGATAGATGTTGTGATGTTACCAATTTTGTAATTGTGATATTATGATTGCACATGTTTTGTATGTCAACAAGTGCATATTTGTTATCATGTTGATGTGATTGTGGTGACAATATTCACTATTCTTTTCATGGATTTAATGAGGATTTCACGTGTGATGTGCCACTTTGTTGTGTGTGAGATGTATGTTATTATTGATTAAGGAATGTTACAACATCCTTTTCATTCTCGTGATATGAAGGTGAGTTGATGTGTTTTATGATAAAATTGGTGTATACCGAATTGATTGTATCATTATGTCACCACTATGTTGTGATGAATCATGTGTAATGGTGTTGTATTATGATTGACCGTATATTGTAGTGTTAGTCACTATGTTCATCTTACGTTTAATTCTTGTAATATTTTGTGGTTCATGGCATATGGTGATCGTATGACCCTATTGTGCATTACTAGAAGCCTAAGTGCATTATGTGGAAACATGATGTATCAGAACCCATGAAAGTAATGATTGTGTTATACCCTGTATATATACCATGCATGAGAAGCTATGGTTATTGTTCTTATACAAAATTGTGTTAGTGATGTATTTATGTGCTATGTTTTGTACCTTACACTAAACTACCCTAAGGGAAGTAGTCGTTAAGAGTGCATGTGTGGAGAGAAGAGGCATGGACCAAGTTTTCATAATCTTTAGCCAAGTACAAGTTAGGAAGTGGAGTCTTATATACACTGAAAACCACTTCTATCTATTTAGTATACTTTGAGCTTTCTCAATATATTATGGATGCACACCACCTTAGGCTCAACTTATGAAAACTAACATCTCCTTCTCTCTCCTATTCAGCTTGTCCATTAAACAATCCTATGTGATTTTGACTATGTTGATCCTTGTGGGAGTATGGAGGGATTATTCAAGTAGGGATTATGATAGTTGTATTATTTGATATGTTATTTTATGAGCCGAGGATCAATGTTCGAGTGCCGAAACATAATGAGTACCCCTTTGGTGGTTTTATATGTCCATATAGTTATTGTGATGTTTTATTTCTCTATACGTATTTTATTCGTAAATTTAACTTTTCTTTTCTCTTCCTCTTTTGGACAAGAAAATTTTCTATTTAGCTTTTGTAGACATGTATGCAAAATGAGGATTTTGCACTAACTACGGATAATTAGCCATTTGTTTTACTTTTATTGAAAGTTGAATTTAAGTAAAAAAAATATTATATAGGGTAAAAATAGATTTTGAGGGGATAGGGAACCTCAACAAAACCGAAAGATAAAAACATCAAGGCATAAAGGTGAAACAAAAAAAACAAGGCCCAACCTGCTAAAGAAGAAATAGATCCAAAAATAGAAACTCGCATAAGGGAAAATCATAGGGAAGAAAGGGCCCTAAACAGAAAGTCAAAGAAACTTGACCATCCTCAAGGAACAAAAGTAACTACCCCGGAGATTCCATTTATGAGATCTAAGGCTCATCTTCAAAGGAGAAAATCTATTCTTTCCTTTCTTTTTTCTAAGAATCATCTTCCAACCATCATTTGGATTAGGATCCACATTCTCATCGTGGATGGAGAGGAGGAGGAATTTCAAGAAATTCCTTGTTTAAAGTTATATGATTCAAATTTGGACTTGAAGAATGAGGCAATGAGGCCCCCCTTTCCTTCATTATGATTTGAAATCTTATAAATATTAGAGGGTGAAGGGGCATCTAACTTTACCTCCTGAGTAGCATGAAGATTAACTAAAAAATTATCTGAATGATTTTCCTCAAGACCATAAACAGTAAGGTTTTCCCGATTAAAATCCTTCCACCAAGATACCCTTCCTTTACTCTATTTTTTAACCATATGACAATCGAAGCCGATGTCCTAGAGAAAAGAATGATCTCGCATCTAAAAGGGAATCCTTCATAATATAAATTTTGTGTCCATTTTGATTCCTTTACATTGAGTTCAATAGTGTGAAAAGAAATAGTCATATCCATATTCACTAGAATGCGTGAAAAAGTGGTATGATCAAAAGAGTCAGCTTTTAGGATTAATAGCCATGAATTTTCCCAAAGTAGACCCCATAGCTTTGAAGAAATGCTCACTCGAAAATGTAGAAGCGTATAGGGTAATCTTATCCATACTGGTCTCGGTATTAAATATCTTAGTCGAGGTATAAAAAAAGGAAACCATGGCTTCACGAGAAGAAGATGCGATTATAAATCGTAGATTTTTCCATAAATAATTTGTTTATAAGAGGAGCTATCAAAAGCAGCTACAAAATTCCATGGGTAGAAGGGTATATGTTAACTTTACCTTCAATGTGGGGAGATCATTGTTAAGAAATCAAACTCTACAAAGCAGAAGACCATGGAAGCCATTGCATTTAACCTACAAATCAAACCTCGTCTTTTCAAAATATTCTATGGTTTCATAAACCTCATCTCCAAAAGAGACCTTGGGTTTCTGTTGACATAAGCCATGGGTTTAACAGAGGCTTGTACCGCATTTGGTCACAGAAGAAAATATTTAGCCCCAACCGAGCCTCCCTATTCGATCCTCGTAAGAGCCCCACCACCACCTTTCCGCAAAGGCCCGACCACACTCGAGCCAAAGACCCACCATCCCTTAAGCATTGACCTCCGCACAATCTCTCAAAGGATTCAAAGCTTGATGAGGATTTGAAACAGGTACCTATTTCCTTAATTATTATCTAAACCCTCGCATGCAATCCACCAATTGGGTCAGATCCGAGCCACCAAGTCTGACCATAATTACTGTGAGTGTCCACCCCTCCACCACGTAACATGTGATGGAGAAGTAATAGGATTATGTCCGATAATGTGAAGCACCTTCCACAAACAAGACTACCACCACCGCCAAGTGCGACAAAAAATTCTCTTGCAAAAAAAAACTTGACATGACTAGGCGGCTTCTCGGAAGAGCACCTCCATTGTCGACCGAGATAGGGTTAGGAAGAGATCCATTCTAACCCGATAGGTTAGGGAAGAGAACCATTCTATTATGATAAGTAAAAATTAATCCTTGAGTTTTAAATTATTTTCCTCATTTGGCCCAAAGTATTCAAAGTTTGATGTCACTTGACAGCTTTGTTTATTATTTTGGCATGTTGGTTTTAATGTCAGTATGTGTTGTGTTAGGGACATAGATTAACCAAGGATCTGTGGTACCTATGTGTCTGGTTTTTGTATGGGGGTAGGCCCCAAGTAGTTATCAAGAATTAGTGGGTTGGTTTGAACCACGAGTTATTATGTCACTTGGGGATAGAGGTGTCCGCACTCTATGTTCCTAGGGCCATAGGGTGACCAACCTCATCAAAGTGGAGCTAAGAGAAAAATTTATCTTTATTTTATTTCTTCTGAGATATACAAAGTTGTTTTGTGATGATTTGGGAGGTACATGTAGTATTTTGTTATGATTTGGGAGGTATATGTAGTTGTTTGACCGCTTTTAAGAGGTATATGTAGCTATTTGTACTACTTTGGGAGGCATATGGAGATGTTTTGTGATGCTTTCGGAGATATCCGGAGTTTTGTTGTGATGCTTTGGGAGGTATATGTAGTTCTTTTATGATGCTTTGAGAGGCATATGGAGATGTTTTGTGATGCTTTGGGAGATAGCTTGGAGTTGTGTTGTGATGCTTTGAGAGGTATATGTAGTTGTTTTATGATGCTTTGAGAGGCATATGGAGATGTTTTGTGATGCTTTGAAGATATATGGAGTTGTATTACAATGCATTGGGAGGTATATGGAGTTGTTTTGTTATGATTTGATAGGTATATGGAGTTCTTTTTGTGATTTTTTGGGAGGTTTATGGTGCCGGTATTATGATTTATGTGTACTCATGTGAGTTGGGTTATGTTTTTTTGATGTTGAGGATTGATGCTCCTCATTTATGATATGATGTTGATCCCATTTTGACACTATGTAGCTATAGTTATTGTTTCAAGTTGCATTAATCCTTAATATGCGTAATCGTTTGGAATTCCATGTTGTTGTAATATGCTTATGCTTTGAGAGTACTTTTGTGTAAGGGTAATGTGTGAAAAGTACTATGTTGTGAGGGATATGTCTGTTATTTCCATCATTCAATTGAGTTCTTGTGATGTAATATAGTCGTGAAGGTACATATAATGATGTCTTGTGAACCATTAGTCTTGTGTTTGGCCCTAATGTGGTATTGTGATGTCATTTTTTTGGGCACCCACAAAAATAAATAAACTAAAATCTTAAAACAATGAAATATTAAGATCTTGATATTAATAAATATTGTTAAGGGAAAATAGTAATTAGGTAATAATGTAAATAGGAACTACCAATCTTCATAGAACATGAATAAATTATCAAACCTTGCCTCTATTCCTTATCGTCGCGCTTTACCAATAAATCATTTCGCTTTAGTGACAAGAGTTGTTTATTATTTCCTATTTGGCATGAGTGTTTTTCTAACCTTGGCATTCTCGTCTCATCGAGACGATGCTCTTATAAGGAGGGTAATTTATTTCAAACCTAATTAAATAAAATAAATCAATTATGGAAATTCATAAATTTAATATAATAAAATGAAGCTTCCCGCTTTAAAATAAATATGAGTCCATTTATTTTGGAAGTGGAGTGGAGATGTTATTTGGTGGGTGAGTAAGAGGAGCTAGATTTTTGTAGGTGGTTTGGCTTGTAGGAGGCATCTTGGTAGGATATGGCTGCCATGTATGTCCTCTCAGACTTTTCACTTCCCTTGAATAATAATACAAGTGCTTTATTGAGATGCAGAGGAAAAGACCATGCTGAAATCCTTATTAACGTTGTAAATTAAGAAATATTTAGTAGTCAGTAACAATAAATATAATGTTAGGTGGCACTCTCCTAGTGGAGATCTTGTTGTAGACATCATGAAATTAATACATTATGGTCTAAATTAGTCCTCCATGTTGGCATATATTTAAACCCAAATATATCCTTAACTTATTATACTCAAATCGATTGATCTAAACCTATATCTACATCTCAAGTGGGATAAATTGTCTCTCGAAAAAAGCTGTCTTCCAACCACCATTTTGTTTTGGTGTTCATAATAAAAATAAGATTAGTGTTAAGGATGCACTTATTTGGGGTGTCATGTTTAGTTGTTTTTTCTTTTGTTTCATCTCGCTTCTTGAAACATGTGTTACATGCTTTGTAAACCGTGCAACAATCAATTTACATATCTCCTACTCTCTAAATTTTACCTTAAGTAGTTTTTTTGTTTGATTAAGTCATTGGAAGCTCCTTCCTTGTTGTCCCACATAGGTCAATGCAAGATTTGTTGTTTTGTCTATCCCCCGCATGTCCTTTTTCCAACATCCTCCCGGGATGTGTAAAGATCTAATATTTAGAAAAGGGTATGGATATCAATCAAAGCATAAAGGATAGAGGAATATTTTCATATGTTGTAGCTGAATGGCCTTGGTAGACATGTATGCAAAATGTGGAAGCATAGATAGGCACATGAACTGCTTTGAATTTTTTTAAAAAATATTGTGGTTTTGTGGACAAAATTGAATGTAGGAAATGAAAAAGAGGTTTATTGAAAAGGCTTAAGAAAATTTCTACATAATATAATTGATAGGTGTAGATCCGCACTCTATCAGCCTCTAACAACCTTTTTCCTTTGGGTGCATTACCTAACATTATGAGATTGAGATTAAAAATGAATGAATTTAACATTGCATCATTTGGTTTTGGAAGGTTTTGGGATAAATGTGGAGAAGGGAGAAGCATGTGAACTAGTTTCTAGAACTTCAATTTTGGCATGCATTTTTAAAAATAAAAATAGAATGGTTACAAGCTATATCAAATGGATGATCGAGTGGGAGACAATAATTTAATACCAAAGGAGATAAATTATTTTTCACATTAGAACATGGGTATAAAGTCCAAATAGATTAGCCAACGACATGATGGTGAGATTGAAAATTTATACAATCGAAAGCAATGTTAGCATAATAGAAATATCCGTTGTCAAATCCAATTAAGGTTTACAAGAGAAATGAGTCAGTAAAAAATATCAACTAGAAGGATGAGATAAATGCCTCATGAAGGAATAGTGAGGATGAGTGGTACTTGCTGATATGATCTAGCTCAAGGGTGTCAAAAAATTGATCTCAAAAAAATAAAATAAATAAAATCGAGTCGTATCAAGAAAACAAATTGACAACCATGAGGTAAAAGAAAAAATGGTCTCTTTGAGTATGACTAGTGTTGGTTTATCCGTAAGAGGATTTTGATGGATCTTGTGGATCGCATGGGTGAAAAATGAATAGCTTAATTTTTCACGTGACTATTTAGCATCATGTGGTAATGATGGTAGTCTCGATGGATCATGAGTGCACACTACCTAGATCCCCAACATACCCGCCTTCACTCATCATTCTTAGGCATGGTCTTCTTACCTACATATTTTTATTTTCACATGTTTGGTTCTTCATTTGTAATATAATAGAAATATTAAACTATTGGATACTCAAACAATGGGATATTTTAACCAAATAGCTACAGTAATCAATAAAATAATACATCATAATTTATGTTAACGACTTACAATTTAACCCTCAACCATGTCAGGACCATAACCTTATGCATTACTAAACTTAGGGAATCAAAATTTGGTTCTCATGTCCATGATATTGGTAAGAACTAGATGAGTTAAATAAAATAGCCATTTATCTACCTTGCCATGTTAGGAAAATGAAATTTCCAAATACGTGCAAAAATGCATAGTGTGCCCCATAAAAGAGATGTTAAGTGTCATATGTGTTCCTTTTCATGAGGTGAGTTATAAAAAGTTGTATATTGACCCTAATCAACAAGTGCTTATACTCTCTTCACGCTTTCTCTCTGTGAGCCCCGTTAATCCATTTTCCACATTTAGGAAGTTGCTAGAACTGAAAAGTTTTATTTTGTTTAGAAGCATCCTTTTCGCACTCTTAGAAAGGAACGTGTTTCTACCTTTTCGAACCTCTAATTTTTCTACTAAAAATTTCTTATAACATTCTTTTAGGGAAAACACTTTTCAGTGATAGTTTGGCAATAGATTTTGAAGGCTTCTTGTCACAATTTGACTATGTCAAACTGGATCAACTATGACCGGTATGGCTCCAAAAAACCAATCGTCATTTGTAACTCCTTCGAATATTCTCGCCACGCCAAATCTAATGAATTATCCATATATTGGGGGCATATAAGAATCTTCTCATTGGGAGTCCATCCATCAAGAGTCGGTTCAATGAGGTTTCTTAACCCTCGAGCTAAAATTTGTTGCTCTTGTAACCAACCAAATTATGAATGATGGCCCCGTAAAGATAGCCTCCAATTGTAGACCATTTTCCAGTTATGAATTCTATCAATTCCTTTGAATTCTTAGTATATAAGAGGACACACGTAAATTTAACCTTTTGTATTTGCTCATCGGAAGAATATTTTTTAATGTGGTTTCTATTATTTCTCGAAAGTTCACCCTCCAGTAAAGAGATGGTTGCAAAGAGTGTTCCAGTGCTGCAAAATTGATCTCTCTTCTTTCGTAGATACAATTGAAAACCTCGGGTCTACGGGTATACCTATTTTGAGGTGAGTCTCTAATATCAAGGCCGGTTCCTTATTAATGTATCCTAAACTAATTTTCTAGGATTTCAAGGTAAAAGATAACTCAAATGAATTCAAAACTGAGGTGATACACCAAACTTGTATGAGTTCTTTGATAGTACATGCACAATTGATATGGCAATGAATTCTTGATGCGTGAGCCAACAATTTTGAGTAGAATATTAAAGGCAAAATTTTTGATGTATTAAGGGAATGTATCACAACAATATTGTTAAGTTAAACATACAAATTAATATCATGCAAAAATTACTTAATTTGAAATAGGGTAAGGTGATTAATTAGGGAATTCAAAATTCATAAGATTAATGGAAAATACACAAGAATGTAAATAATTAGAAAGGCGAAAATACTTCTCATTCGGAGGGCAAAACCGTGCAAAACTCGCTTCAAAGCACTCCGTGTCAAAAATTCTCCTTTGTTATTTTCAAGAACACAATATATAGCAATTTAATTCATCCCAACCCTCCCAAATATAGGCTCAAATTGTACTCACGCATGCATCCTATTTTTACCCTTTATTTATTAATAAATAAGGGAATAAAAATAAATAGGCTAATACAAAGAGGCATTAATAGATTTGATTACATCACAAATCAAATTATAGTTGACTATTCTATTTTTAAGAAAAGCATGGGTGAATAATTTGCTAAAAAAATAAATCTTTCCCGATGAGCAACTCTCCTTCTTGGTGCATGCAAATCTATCCATTTGTGCCTCGACGTAAAATTTGTAATTCTGATCCACTTGCCTCCTTGGATGCACATGCAAAATTTATCTCCCTGTGTGTGAGCAAAATCAATTACATTATTTACAATACTTTGTAAAAATAATACATCCAAACATCTATCTTAATGGGGACCACCTATGATGTGTGCACTTGTCTTCATTTGGATTGGCCACCCTTTTAGACCTTGCACAATTACCATGGTCACAAGCTTCATTAATTTTGATTAGAATATTTGACCACCTTTCGCATAGCATATGGCCATACTAAAATAGTCTGCACCTTTTGATTATCATTTCCTTATAATTTACTTGTCATCTTTAGTATTTTGAATGGACTAAGGTTTAGACTTTACCTTTTGGGTGATCTTTTTGAAATTTTAATCGGCCACCTTTGATTATTTGGGACATAGACTAAGAAATAATCGTAGTCTAATGATTCAACCCCTTTGCATTTCTTAACACACATGTATCACAGGACCTTAAAAGGTCAAAGCAATGATTTTAAGAATAATTGGTGTTGGCCCCTCGTGACGATGACTCATCACTTGGAAAAAATTTAGTGGCATCTCGCTAACCGAGGTCGAGTTAGGGTTTTTATGAAGACCGAAGTCAATCTTCATCCTCGATGAACTCGCACTTATTGATTTCTCGACCGCCGATTAGGGTTTTTGACATGGCATTTAATGCATTTGGTGGCATCTAACCATGGTGGTTTTTTTCAAAAGTTGGTGATGATCCTCGGAGTCCTTTATCTTTGCATCGACTTGATCTTTGAATGTTGGTTTCTAACTCCTGGTTGAGTTAGGTTGTCACACTGGTTAGTCGGGTGAGTTGAAAAATACATGAGTTCTATCATTTTTCATTCTTTTTACTCGCTTTCTGAGTGGAAAATCCTTGGAAAATTCATTTCAGTCACCATTTTTCTTCCAAGCTCGAATCTCTACCAGATCGGTCTTCTATGCTCTCATGCATCTCGTATTTCGTTGTTATTTCCTATCCGAGCTTTAACGAGTGTGGTGGTTCCTGGATGTTTTCGCCATTATTGTAAACATTGAGCTCACAACTATGTTATACTTCAATCTCTATGAGTTAATGTGAACATGAATACTTTGTTTTATTGTTCTTTGGATATTTGAGTTCTGAAAAATCTATTGCTGCCATGGATATTTGTTTAAGCTTCGTAAGTTTTCCTTAAAAGTGGATGCTACTTTGTTCCTTTCGAGCTCTGTGAGGTTTCTTTTCTCCCAAGATCTCTCAGAAATTCAAATTTTGAAGCCCTAGCCGGAGTTCAAGGCTCGAGTTCCATCTTCGTTGTATTTTATCTGTAAGAGCTTTTTGAGCAACATTTACTTGAGCTCTCTCGATTGGTTTTCTTCTGGGTGGCCACAATTATGAATCATTAAGATCGAGAACTCAAAGAGATTATAAAGCCATGTGCATGTAGTTCATTGATTCTGACAGAGCTTCGATTCTCGGCCATTGGTGTCACTAAGGTGAATTAATTATTTCTTTTTAAAAAATTATAACTACTTCTTGGACATTTTTTTCTTTATTAGCACTGATACTTTGAAAACCTTGGTTTCTTGTGATCTTTGGCACAACCTTCATCTCTAATCTTAAATAAGCTTATGGGTGTCGTTATTCTTGAGGATTTTTAGGGTTTGAGCTTCCAACGAAATGGAACTGGTAAGTCACCCCACCTTCAAGTTTCTCTCCAATACTTAAAATGATAAAATATTACCTCGGCTCGTATTTGTGATTTTCCTGATTTATTATGTTTTGAATATAAAATGGGTATTCCCATTTCACTCGAAACTCACCAGATCTGAATGTTTGTTGATGCCGATTTGAACTTGTTCATTTCTTTTGATTCTATAATCTATTTTTTGAATATTATAATGGCTTCTGGAAAAGTTGAAATCCACTTCATATTGTTTTAAGCTCTTCACTACCCGATTCGATTAGACCTTGTACTCACTTGATTTTGAATCTTGTTTTTGATCCATTTGGTGTTCCTCGGTGCTCTATTTTCAATCTTACATCTAGAATTTTGCATCTATTTCATGTTTAATCATTGTGTAGAGCTCTTTGTTTTGATTTTTGTACCTCCGGGTTTTCTCTCCATTTGATCTTCTAGTATCTTCTTCTCTTCCGATTCAAACTCAAACTATTATGTTCTCTATTAGAGCTTTGTCAAGTTGAGACATGGTCAAGCTAAGATGCCTTTGACTCTTTATGTTTTTTCTAGTTCTTTTAACCGTGAATCTTGCATTTAATTTGAGTACATTATATATATCTTGTAGCATTCTCATTGCACTTTCATTTGTCTCAGGAGTTTGGGCTCGAGGTCGTGAATCATTATGCAATCTCAAAATTATTTACTTGCACTTGTAACTCCATTGTCATAAACATCTATAATGTCATTGATGACATCTTCTATCTTCTTTGAATACATGACTTGAATATTTTGAGATTTGACATCTGGTTATAATAGTCATTTTGATGATTCATTCTCCTCTTGATAAGAACACTTTGCTATTTGAAAAATGTAGCACTAGGTTTGATTTTTTTTGTTGAAGTACTTGAATCATGCTTAAGTTATG
Organism: Taxus wallichiana var. yunnanensis; assembly: GCA_018340775.1. Taxonomy (NCBI): domain Eukaryota; kingdom Viridiplantae; phylum Streptophyta; class Pinopsida; order Cupressales; family Taxaceae; genus Taxus; species Taxus wallichiana. The sequence goes on along the minus strand of CM031240.1, from coordinate 723,447,116 downwards.
ATTTCTTTAGATTGATACATTGTTGACTTTTGTTCATCAGGATCCTTTTCATGATTCTCGGGTGTGACTACTCGTAAGTATGATTTTAGTTTGAACTTGTTACATTAGAGTTGATGTAAGCTTTCATAGAAATTCTTTAAATATGGCTAATCTGAACCTCCTTCTTTCTCTTTGTGATGTAATTGATAGACTTTGATCCTGTTGTAGCTACATACAAGTATGAAGATAGCACTTTTAAAACTTCTTTGATTATCCTATGTGATGGAGATGAACTGTTTTCTTTGAAGAGTCATTATTTAGAAGATCTATACTTTGTAATAATCTGCTTTACCTCTTTGAATTTGATATCTTCTTGATGGAAAGATGGGCTTGTTCATTGACATTCTGGAAACTACAGCATTAGTACTTTGATTGTTCTTGATTTCATGAGATCTTTGTACCTTGTATGCAGCCTTCTCGAAGTTGTAAACATTTTTTCACTCTTGTAATGCCATTAGAAGGAATTATCCTTGATTCCGATGTTTTGTTGTAATCCATGCTTTGTATGATTTGTGTGCATTATTCTATAAAGGAACTTTATCCTAGTGAATGTGAAGTAGTTTTCTGAACTTTCTTATTTGACAAATTAGATGACATGTTATTTCTGAAATTTTCCATTCACATTTCTGCATGTAAAACATTGAAGTTTTGTTGAGATATTATAGTCTCATTTATTTTTTGCTTAAATATTGCATTTTCATTTTATTACAACTTTTAGTATGTATGCTAGAAAATATAAAATGTCAATTTTACATGGTGAAGCCACATCAAAATTTTCTAAGATTTTCTTCTTATTCTTGTTTCAATCGTAATAAATGTACTTCTGATTCAAATCACATAATCTATAACTTCTTTATTTTGAGTTGATAAATGTATCCTTCATCTATTGAATCATGGCTTGTTGTTGGAAGCTGAAATCTGATAACTGTTATCTTGATCATGTCATGATTTTCTACTTTCTGCATTACTATTTGATTTACATACAACTTTTAAAGCATGTATTAGTTTGAAAACAACATGATGGAAAGATGTAAAATTTCCATTTTACATGGCGAATCCTGTCAAAATTTTCTCATATTTCTTTCTCATTTTGTTTCAACTATAATCTTATCTTTTCAGTTAACTTCAGCCTTTATATTCTGATTCTCTACTTCACTAGTATGTACTTGTGATTTATTCCAATCTTGATGTACCATAGGATAGAAGTCATTGAACTTTGCAATCTTTATCTAATAGTGAGGACTATAAGACATGATTTTATTTTCTTCTTCACCGCAACTCCGTACTGTACTGCACACTTAAGAAAAAAGTTAAAATATATTTAGGTTTTTGGCCTCTCTTATGTTCCATAGTTTTTATTTTCTTCTCTCTTTCTTTATTTTTGAGTGAATATATAATGTATTCTATTATATAAAAGTACCTTTATCAGTTATTGCCTTTTATGTAATTTATATCACCTGTTGTTAAGAGATTTATCTACACGAATTTGGATAGTATAGCGGTGATGGATTAACAATGAGCTCATAAACCGACGCTTTTCTTTTTTAGTTTTCAGTGTACAAGGTCATGAGTGAGCGAAGATGAAAGCCGGAACAAATCTGAGTTGAGAGATGCATCAACTAGAACAAAAGAAACCCCAAGGTAATGATGGGTTCATTCATACTCCTTTATTTTATTTTTCATGCATATGTACCTCTTACTTCAAAGAGCTATAATTTACTCTTCGATTTACATCCCATAGCTTATGTGGGAACATTTGAAATCCCTTATGAATAAAACATTAAATTCTAAAAATGAGTTGTGTATTTCTTTCGCATTTCATATTTCTAAATGGATTGTATGATGAACTAAACAACTCAATAATGTAATTGAATTTCTTAATCAAGAAGGAAAGAACTTCAAAAATACCTATAACATTTAAAAGTGAACTCTAACTACTACAATCTGCAATTATGAATGTTCCAAAACTTAACACTTCATTTATTCTGCAATTCATTGTATTTATCAAGATAAAAAAAAATTCCTTCGGGGCTTTGTGTTCTTTTGCTGAAGGTAGTCATGAAATTATAGACTATGTAACTGCTACAGCTTTGTAATAGCACACATAGATGCTTGATTTCATGTAATTATTAATGAATTCAATGAAACAATATGGACCAAAAGAAACTCCCCTAGCTTAGGTTCACTTCAACAATGCCATCCATCATAACAAAGTTTTAAGCTGCCCATTTTTGCACAAGTATAAAAATTTTCAACTTTTCTCAAGCGATCCTACGTGGAAAGATTCCTACTAGCTTGTAAACCATTTCCTTTCTCTTGTCCATTGGGCATGGAGTCCAAATCATGTAACCAAAATATGCCTTCATGAAGGTCCAACCCTTCCAAAATGAACTCAAACTTGAAAGGATATAGTAAACTTGGTAAAGCGTAGATCATGTGCACGAATGCACTTTATTGAATTGAAACATTACAATGTGTAAGAACTGCACTTATTGAAGATAAATCCTACTCTAAATAGATATCGTATGATTTTCAATAACAATGTTTGAGAAACATACCATTCAAAGGAATGGGAATTTCCTCTCCCTTCAGCTGAGAGCTTAAATTCATTGTGTTCTTTTGCGTAAGCTAAAACCATGTAAGGACCAATCCAGTTGTCTCAAACTTTGTGTGTCTTCCTAGCTTTGCATGATCAACATCCCACTTCAACACAATATCTCCTTCATTGAATATTCTCAACTTATCCTTCTTATCGAAAGTCTTCTTCATTTGTTTTCGATTCTTTTCCATGTTCACATGAGCTTGATCTCTCACTCTTGTAATTCCATTAATTCTGCATAATGAACCCGTAATGGTTCATTCTCAAGCAACTCCATTTTATGTAGCAAACATAGTGCGGATAACTCCCCTGAAATAGGCATTCTTTCTTTTGTTCTCGTAAACAAGCTTGTATGGTGACTTGCCAACTAATCTTTTAGGAGTCACTCTATCAACCCAAAGTGTTGAATTCAACATTAGATGCCAAGCTCTTTGGTTATCTTTGAGTGTTCTTCTGATGATCCTTAAAATATTATTGTTAGTACTTTCAGCTAACCCATTACCTTGTGGGTAATAATTAGATGATGAACTTAAATAAATTTCGTGGTTGATAGCCCAATCTCTTAACTTTAAACCAAGATATGATAAAGCATTATCTAAAATGATAGTTGCTTTGGAACACCAAATCGAAAAACTATATCTTCATAAAAGGATAGTATTGAAGTTTCATTAACATCATTCAAGGCTATTGATTCATCCCGCATGTAAAGTAATCTGTAGCTGTAAAAATCCACTTGCGTCCTTGTGGCGAAGGTGGGTTTATCATGCCAATAAAGTCAAGACCCCACTGCGCATAAAAAAGGTTGGTCAACTAAAATAGGTTGTAAGGGCAACGAAGCTAAACATTCTTTGCCAAAAAGAAAGAACATTTCTTACACTTTTTAATCCATTCAAATAGTATTTAAATGTGATGGGCCAATAGTAACCAACTTTCAGAATTGTTAAGGTTGTGCTACGTCCGGAAAATGACCTCCTGCAGCCCTTCATGGAATTCGGATAATAATTGCTAAATTCTATCGTAATCAACACATCGCAACAAGATTCCTTTTATATCTTTTTCAAATAACACACCATCAATAAAAACATACGGTATAACTTTCCCACATCTTCTCGGATAAATTTGATGTTGTAGATAGTTAACTAAATCAGTCATCCATCTTGATTTCTGAACTTCTTGACCAAGCTCGGTGGCTGATTTTATGGTTGTACCATGACATCGATTGCTGATATGTAACTTCAGCATGCTATTTTAGATCATTTAATTCTTCAGCCTGGTGTTTTTCCATATTAGCAATTAGGTGTTCACACAAACCTTTACCTAGAACTATCTTCGTAACATGGATATCAAAATCATATTCCTTTACCATAGTTATCCAACCTGCTCTTTTCTCATTCAATTATTTATTTAACAAGAAATATTTCACATTTGGATGAGAAACAAGAACATGAATTTTGTTGTTTGAAAGCATGTACTTAAAATTCTTTAGTCCTTTGACTACTTGAAAGTACTTGTTTTTCAATAAATATGTACCTTGTTTCGTAATCATGCAAGCTTTGTCCAAAGAAAGCAATTAGTTGTTCAATATTTTCATCATTAACTTGAGTTAATATGGCTGAGATTATTTCAGCTCCTGCAAGTGCATACATTGTAAAATCTTTATCAAAATTTGGATTTGCAAGAGTAGGAGCTTGAGAGATGGTTGTTTTAATTGCTTCAAAACCTTCTCTCCCTTAGCTGGTCCAAGAGAAAGTCTTCTCTTTCTTTAATAGAATTGTCAATGGTTTAACCATGCTTGTAAAATCTGGAACAAATCTTCTAACAAAGTTGATTTTTTTTGAAGAAAATTATGTAAAGCCTTCTTACGATGAGGCAATGATAGTTGTTATATATCTTGAATTAAAATGCTCAATTGTTAAACCTTGCTTAGAACAATATGAAAAAGTAATTTACCTTGATGGAATGAAAAGATAGACTTTTTGGGATTCAAAGATATTCCAAACTATCTACATAACTTAAAAGTTTACCTTATATGTATTAGATGCTCATATGATTTATTGAAAATAAAGTAACATCATCTAAATAAACAAGGATGCATTTATTTAACAAGCTAAGAAAAGCCATTTCCATTGCATGTTGAAATGTTTCACCAATATTTGAAAGGTAAAAATGCATTCTTTTGTAAGCATAAGTACCCCACTTAGAGGTAATAGTTTTTGTACCTATATTCTTCTGGACTAGAATATGATTGTATCCACTATAACTCGTGTCTAGAAGAGATAGTCTATCTTAATCGAAAACTATTCTTAAAATCTTATCCATATTTAGAAGTGGGTAATGATATTTAAATGAAGCTTTATTAAGATCTCTAAATCCACACATAATTTGATTTCTCCATTCTGCTTTCTCGAACCTGGAACAAGATTGGATACTCAACTTGAATGTTTAACTTGAAATATAATACTTGATTCAATCAACTTAGATAATTCTTTCCTCATTAGAGGCTCTATTTTGGGATTTAGAGGCTTCTATTTTTGCCTAATCGGGTTGGAATTCGGGCTGCAATTCAATAGTATGTTGTGCCAAATTGGGATCAAACCCTTTCGGTCTTGTTATTTCCAAGTGAAAACATATTTAAATTCATTTCAAACATTAATAAACGCAATTGTTTTCAACTAGAGAAAATACCTTTCCAAGAAATAAATTCTTTCCTTCATTAATCGAGATCTCTTCATAATTATCAACATTTGTTGACATCTTAGTTTTGTCTTTCCTTAACTAATCATCAATGTTGAATATTTATTCTATTGTGACCAAGCCTCGGGGTAGTTTATTTTTATTTAATTCAACAATCTGGTCACCAGATAAGTGGTGTAATTTATCTTGATTTACCGCAGAAAATATAGTTTCTTGCTACAAAACCCTGTAGATCTATTCATCATTTTCGAAAACCTACCAATTCAAATCATTATCAGGTATAGAAGGCCTAACAATCAGCTTTATGTGAGGCTAAATCTCATTGTTTTTAATCTATTCCAGCACTTCAAAACTAGCACCAATCGCTGCAAGTCTATTTGCATGCTTATTTTATGTTCTAAGAATGGACTGGATATTGATAGCGCGTTGAAATATTTCATTAAGTTTGAAACTCTATCTATTAGACTTCTTTAATGGATTATTACAAACATTAAAATTTCTTACTTGATTGATAACCAACTCGTAATCACCAAAAATATGTAGCATGCTAATACCTCTCTTTTGGACCAAACTAAGCCATGTATTAACGATACGTATTCAACCACATTACAAGTGCATGAAAATTGGAGACTCAAAATTAAAAATAAGTTTCTTTTGTGGGGGAAGTGAGCATCAAACCTGCTCCTTATCCTTTCTTGTTCTTATCTCCATCAAAATGAAGCTTCCAAATCCCTTCTGCTACATTTTTTGTTTTGGACAACAAGGGAATTGGTGTGTTTTCTTCATATAGGTAATACACACCAAACATATGTTCTTAAACCTAGTTGAAAGGATCATGAGCATGTTCTTCATGTGTGTTTTCATTCATAAATAGGTTAGAAACACCATCTAATGTTAAAACATGAGCTCTATTATGGAAATTAGATAGTTCTAAGGCTGCATAATTAGCTAATGCATTAGAAGCATGAGGCTCAATGTGAAATATGGCCAACAGCTTTGAATTAATATTATCTTTAGTTCCATAATGTGTAGTGAAAAACAAGAAGGGCCAATCTGAAGAGAAATAACCTCTTATTTTGTTGTGAAATATCTAGATAAGCATATAATGAAATAAGGAGGTAAATTCAAAAATTAATATCTTGCAAAATGGAAACATTTGGGAAAGATTGCAATGTTACCTCTAAATTTTTTATGACACCAATTGTATTCATTGCAGTCCCATAAAGCTATAGAACACTCTTCTCTCGTAGGTTCATAATACAAACCCAATTTTTCTATAATTATTTTTGGCATAATTGTGCTACTTGCACTTTTTCCACCATACTGATTATGAACAAGATGTTCTCTAATAATCGAGTGTCAAATAAAAAGGTGGTGGTTTCTTTATGTCATGAGAATTTAATTTTTTTAACCATCCATTTAAACTATTTAATGCGGTCTTCTTCCATTGTTCCAAGGACCATATCGTTTTATGAACCTTCTTTTCTATTGTTTTTGAAGAAATCTGCAGCTTAGCAAGTTCGTGAGAAAGTAACTCTTATTGTCCTGGAATACTTAAAGTGTCCCACATTGGGATGCTAACATTATGATTTTCATTGCATCAACAATGTTAAAAGAAGCAATAGTTTTAGAAATAGAGTCTACTATTTTAGGATAGGATTTAGTGAAAACTTATTCTTCTTTAGCTACTTTTGATATCTGAGGTATAAATAACCTTCTTAGATCAGGCTGTAGTTTTTTTGCTGCTCTTTACTAGCTGAAACACTTGTTGTTTTTTGTGGAACAACATAACTGTTAGCTGGTTTTTGGCCTGTAGTTGTTGTTTTATTAGTGATAGTGGGCATGAGAACATGCCTATTTTGTTGTTTTTTACTTTCTACAACTTTTCTTGAGCCCTAGTGGTAACTACAATGAAATCATCCTCACTAAAACTGACTAAGTAATGTTCGTGGTGCTTTCGAACATGATTTTTTTATTCCCACCATCCATTTGAGGCATGAAAATGTATCAAATTGAGGTTGTGCAAACAAGACTTATGTTTGAGGAAAAGCATTTGGGCAACTTGCACCGAATGAGGTTTATTACAAGGCTAACACCATTCTTATGTAGCCATATTAACTAGGACTAAAGCGTTAGATGGGGTAGGAGCCTTTGGATCTAACTACCTTTGCGGAGAAGGCTACATATAATATTTATTTTGCTTTGGTAAGGATGCCTATTTTGTTAGTTTTGCTGATAAGGGGATTGACAAGGTTTGTTAGGTAATGCAAGTCTATTTTCAATTGAATTCAACTTGTTTACCATAGTCTACAAAGATTTAAACATGCCATCACGATGGGGCTGCAATAGCCGGTTTTATGATGGTGATAGGCTATGAGATAGGTGCTAAATCTGCCAAAGGCATTGAAGGCCTTGGTGCTAATTTTTCGACTTGAATAAGGTTCTTTTAACCGGCATTTATATCAATTTCATAAGCATCAAAAAGAGTTTCACCTTCCATAGATTGAATCATAGTTGAATTATCACGGTTTAATCCTCTAATATAATAAAGGAAATCATGGTCACTTGAGGCTTAACACTTACTTAGATTCTTTCCCAAGTTCGGCATAACTAATTTTGAAACTAGACATAAATTTGTGAGGAGCTCTTCTAATGGTAGATAGTTGTTCTATGAGAGATAAATGATTTGAAATATCTTGAAATTATTTTAGCAATTTACCACCTAAATCATACCAAGATCTTATGCTTCCAATCTCTAGATTTCTATACCATTGCAAGGCTTGTCCTTTAAAGGATGCAGCTAAAAGTCTCAAATCCACATCTTCATGTGTAATATTATGGGCTACACATAAGGCTGCAACATATTTGATGTGCTCTATAGGTGTAACTCTGGTTTTCACCCATAAATGAAGGTAACCTTTTCATGGAAGCATTAGGGATATCATGATAAATTAGAATTATTGATGGGATTCCATTAGTAAAGGTCACAAATCCTAGGTGGTTGAAGAGCCATAGGAAAAATCTGGGTGAAGGAATATTAGGAGGAATGTTATCAAAATATGGCCTATTATAAGGTAAAGTATTACCAACTCTTCTCCTTCTTGCGAATTCAAAGGTAAATAAATAAACTTAAAAGGAATTCCTCTTCCGATGATCTTGTAGTCACTTTAGGCATGGAACATGTTGCAAAAATAATCTTAAATAACCCTAATGGAGTTACCAAATAAATATTTATAGTCTTTAGAATAAATTCCTGCAGCTTGTTGATCCAAAAGTAACTTTTGGTTCATTGTAAATCTACTGTAAATCATTGTAATTTGATCACATATCTGATTCGTTTTCCCACTAGGCATGCCAAAAACAATTATATCTCGAAAGTGCACCCTATAGAGAGATGGTTTCGTGGTTTTCTAGGCTTGAAAAATTTATCTCTCTTTTCGTAGATACAATGGAAACACCTCAGTCTGTGGGTATACATATTTTGAGGTGACTCTCTGGCATCAAGATTAGTTCCTTATTGATGTATCCTAAAATATTTTTTTGGGATTTAAGGGTAAAATATGACCGTAAATGAATTCAAAACCGAGGTAATACATGAAACTTGTATGATGTATTTGACTGAGTACATGCACAAATTATAAGGAATGAATATTTGATGCACAAGCCAACATTTTTTCTACACAATATTAAAGGAAAACCCTTTGATGTATTGAGGGAAAGTATCACAACAATACTTTTAAGTTAAACATGCACATTAATATCATGCATAAAATTACTTAATTTGTAATAGGGTAAGGTGATTAATCGTGGAATTCAAAATTCACAGGATTAAAGGAACATACAAAAGACTGTAAATAATTTGAAAGGCAAAAATACTTTTCATTCGAGGCCAAAATCGCAAAATATTCTTCATCAATCATGTGTCCAAATATTCCTCCTTTTTGTTTTCCAAGGCACACAATATATAGCAATTTAATTCATCCCACCCCTCCTAAAAATAGGCTAAAATTATACTCACCCATGCATCCTATTTTTACCCTTTATTTATTAATAAATAAGGGAATAAAAATAAGGAAGCTAATAAAAGAGGCATTAATAGATTTTATTAAATCACAGTCAAACTGCAGTTGACTATTCTATTTTTAAGAAAATAATGGGTGAATAATTTGCTAAAAATAAATTCGTCTTGATGAGCGAGTCTCCTTCTTATCAGTATGCAAATTTTTCCTTTTGTGCACGATGTGAGTTCTATAATTCGATCCACTTGCCTCCTTGGATGCACATGCAAAAGTTATCTCCTTGTGTGTGAGAAAAATCAATTACATTATTTGTAATACTTTGCAAAAATAATTCATCCAAACATCTATCTTGATGGGGACCACCTCCGATGTGTGCACTTGTCTTCATTTGGATTGGCCACCCTTGCAGACCTTGCACATTACCATGGTCACAAGCTTCATTAGGTTTGATTGGAATATTTGACCACATTTTCATAAAGCATATGGCCATACTAAAATAGTCTGCCACCTTTTTGATTATCATTTACTTGTAATTTACTTGTCGGTTTTTGTATTTTGAATGGACTAAGATTTAGAATTTACCTTTTGGGTGATCTTTGTTGAAATTTTAATCAGCCACCTTTGATTATTTGGGGGGCATAGGCTAAAAACTAATCATATTCTAATGATTAATACCCCTTTGCATTTTTCACCAAACATGTATCATGCACCTTAAAAGGTCAAAGAAATGATTTTAAGAATAATTGGGGCTGGCCCCGATAACAATGACTCACCCTTGGAAAACTTTTCGGTGGCTTATGCTAACTCAGTCGAGTTAGGATTTTTATGAAGACCGCGACCTTTGTCCTCAATGAAATCACACCATTGATTTCTAACCCTCGGTTAGGTTTTGTGACATAGCATTTAATGCATTTGGTGGCATCTAACCATGGTGATTTGTCTCAAAAGTTGGTGATGATCCTCGGTGCTTGATCTTTGCATGACTTGATCTCGAATGTTGGTTTCTAACTCCTAGTTGAGTTAGGTTGTCACCGGGTTAGTCGGCCGAGTTGAAAAATACCTGAGCTCTATCATTTTGTCATTCTTTTTGCTGACTGAGTGGAAAATCCCTAGAAAATTCATTTCATGCCACCATTTTTTTCTTCCAAGCTTGAATCTCTACTAGATTGGTCTTCTATGCTCTCATCCATCCGTATTTCGTTGTTTTTGCTCCGTCCGATCTTTCCGAGTGATGTGGTTCTTGATGTTTTCTACCATTGTTGTAAACTTTGAGCTCTGTAATTATGTTATTCTTCCATCTCTACATTTTTCTATGAACATGAATACTTTATTTTATGGTTCCTTTCTCGATATTTGAGTTTTGAAAAGTCTATTGCTGCCATGAATATTTCTTTGAGTTTCCACATGTTTTCCGTCAAGTGGCTGCAATATTATTCCTTTTGTGCTCTATGAGTTTTCTTTTACTCGATAGAGATATCTCAGTAAATTTGGATTTTTAAGCCCTAGTTGGAGTTCAAGCCTCTAAGTCCCATCTTCATTGTATTCACTTGTGTTAGAGCTTTTGAGCAAGCTTTGCGAGCTCTTTGTTTGGTTTTCTTTGAGGCTGCCACCATTATCAACCATATCAAGCTTTGAAAACTTAGTAGATTATGAAGTCATGTGCATGTAGTTCAAGGCTTCACTTTGCAGTTTCCTGATTCTCGGTCATTGAGTTCACTAAGGATAATTACTTATTTATTTAATAAAAATTGTAACTACTTCTTAGAAATTTCTTGCTTTATTAGCACCGATACTTTGAAACCCTTGTTTTCTTGAGATCTTTGCACAACCCTGGTCTTTGATCTTAAATAATATTGAGGTGTCATCATTCATGAGTATTTTTAGGGTTTGAGCTTTCAACGAATAGGAATTGGTAAGTCACCCCACCTTTGAGTTTCTCTCCAATACTTAAAATGTGAAAATATTTCCTTGCAGCTTGTATTTGGGATTTTCCTTGATTATTATGTTCTGAATATAAAATGGGTATTCCCATTTCACTTGAAACTCACCATATCTAAATGTTTGTTGATGTGGGTATTCGAACTTGTTCATTTCTTTTGATTCTGTTATCTATTTTTTGAAGATTATAATGGCTTCTGGAAAAGTTGAAATCCACTTCACATTGTTTTAAGTTCTACACTACCTGATTCGATTTCACCTTGCACTCACCAAGTTTGAATCTTGTGTTTGATCCATTTAGTGTTCATCGGTGCTCTATTTTCAAGCTTAAGTCTGCAACTTTGCATTTATTTCGTGTTTCATCCTTGTGTAGAGCTCCTTTGCTTTGATTTTTGTACCTTTGGGTTTGCTCTCCATTCGAGCTTCTATTATATTCTTCTATTCTGATTTAACTTGGACTATTCTATTCTCTATTTGAGCTTTGTCGAGGTTATCCATGCTCAAGTTGAGATCCCTTTGACTCTTTTTGGGTTTTTCTAGTTTTTTTAACCGTTATTATTATATTTATTTTGACCTCTTAAGCTTATACTTTGTATCATTCAAGTACATTCATTTGACCTAGGTTTTAGATCAAGGTCTTGAATCATTATGCAATATTGAAATTTTTCTTTGCACTTGTAACTCCATTGTCACAAACATCTATGATGCCATTGATGATATCTTATATCTTCTTTAAATTCTCTGTAACTTGAATCTTTTGATATTTGACATCTATTTGTAATGATCATTTTGATGCTTCATTCTACTCTTGATAAGAACACTTGGCTATTTTAGAAATGTAACACTAGTTTTTATTTATTCTGTTGAAGTACTCAAATCATGCTTAAGTTCCTGATATCTTTATATCGATATGTATTGTTGAATTTTTTTCATCATGATCCTTTTTGTGATTTTCAAAGGTGTATTACTTGTAAGTTTGATTTTAGTTTGAACATGTAAGATTCTACTAATATCATTAGAGTTGATGTAATATTTCGTTAAAACATCTTTACAAGTGGCTAATCAACCTCCTAATTTCTCTTTGTGATGTAATTGATAGACTTTGATCCATTTTTAGCTACATACAAGTATGAATATAGCAATTTTAAAACTTCTTTGACTATTCTATGTGATGGATATGAACCATTTTATTTGAAGATTCATTAATTAGAATACCTTTACTTTTTCATCTCTTTGAATTTTATGTCTTCTTGATGGAAAGATAGGCTTGTTCATTTACATTCTTGAAATTACAACATTAGTACTTTGATTGTTCTTGATTTCATGAGATCTTTGTACCTTGTATGTGGCCTTCTGGAAGTTGTAAACAATTTCTCACTCTTGTAATGCCATTAGAAGGCATGAGCCTTAATTCGTATGTTTTGTTATAATCCCCCTTTGTATGCTTTGTGTGCTTTATTCTATAAAGAACTTTATCCTTTAAATGTGAAGTAGCTTTACTAACTATCTTATTTGAAAACTTGGACAAGACATGTTATTTCTGAAATTTTCTATTCACATTTCTTGCATTACGAAAGTTGAAGTTTTGTTGAGATATTATAGTCTAATTTATTTTCTTCTTAAATACTACATTTTTGTTTTATTACATGTTTTAGTATGCATGCTGGAAAATATAAAATGTCAATTTTACATGGCGAAGCCCTATCAAATTTTTCTCATATTTCCTTCTTATTATGTTTTAAATGTAATAAATGTACTTCCTTATTCAAATTCTGAGAATGTATCACTTCTTTCTTTCGAGTGATAAATGTATCCTTCATCTATTGAATCATGGCTTGTTTTGGAAGTTAAAAACTCGATAATCTGCTATCTTGATCATGCCATGCTTTTCTACTTTCTGTATTACTATTTGATTTACATTCAACTTTTAAAGCATGTATTAGTTTAAAAACAACATGATGGAAAGATGTAAAATGTCCATTTTACATGGTGAAGCCTTGTCAAAATTTTCTCTGATTTCTTTCTCATTTTTTTTCATCTCGTAATACTATCTTTTTAGTTAACTTTAGCCTTTATATTCTCGATTCTTGTACTTCACCAAAGTATGTACTTGTGATTTATTCCAATCTTGATGTACCATAGGATAGAAGTCATTAAACTCTGCAATATTTATCTAACAGTGAGGACTGTAAGACATGATTTTATTTTCTTCTTCACCGACCTATACATGCACACTTAAGAAAACAGTTAGAAAATATTTAGGATTTTTTTCCTCTCTTATGTTCCATAATTTTTCTTTTCTTCACTCTCTCTTTATTTTTGAGTGAATAAATCATGTATGCTTATTACGAGAAAAGTAATTTTATCAATTGTGCATTTGATCTTCATGTAATTTATATCTCCTATTGTTAGGAGATTCATCTGCACACAAATTTGGATAGTATAGAAATATGGATTAACCCCGCACTCATAAACCGACATTTTTCCCTTTTATGTTTTTAGGTACGGTGTTGTGAGAAGCAAATATGAAGATGGAACAAAGATGGAGCTGAGATGCATCAACCGGTAAAAATAAACCCCAAGCCAATGATGGGTTCATACATACTCCTTCATTTTATTTTTCATGCATATGTACCTCTTTCTTTAGTAGCTATAATTTACTCTTGATTACATCCCAAGAATTATATGGGAACATTTGAAATTCCTTATGAATAAAAATTTAATTGAAGGCGAGTTGTGTATTTCTTTCTCCATTTTATCTTTCTAAATAGATTGTATGATGAAATAAACTACTCAATAATGTAATTTAATGTCTTAATCATGAAGGAAAGAACTTTAAAAATACCTGTAACATTTAACATGATGAACTGGTTGTTGTAATATGCAATTATGATTGGTGTTCGAAAACTTAACAATTCATCTATTCTACATTTTGATGTCTTCATCTAGATAACACATTTTCCTTCAGGAATTTATGTTATTTTTCTCAAGATAGTCACGAAATTGCAGACTATATGATCTCGTTACGTTTTTTAATAAGCACACCTCCCATAGCTTAGGTTCACTTCCCCAACAATATGGACTTAAAGAAACTTCCTAGCTTAGGTTCACTTCACCAATGCCTTCCATCATAACGAAGTTTAGAGTTTCCCATTTTCACACAAATCCAAAAATTGTCAACAATTTTTAGTCCCGATCCAAAATGAGATTTGTTATAAAAAATAAGCCCATGCTCATTTTTTGATAACTTTCCTTCCTTGTGCTTCATCTAAAATTTCATGGATTTTTAGAACTCAAAATTTTGTGGGTATTGCTTCATCGGATAGGATTTTTCTTCCCCTTTCCAGAAAGGTAAAGAAGTCCTCCTAACTCCTTGTACTTTTTGAGTTATGGCTCAACGAAGTTTTTAGGGAAATTTTTCCCAAAATAAGCAGGCGGGCCTAAATTTGGCGTTAGATTGGTGGGAAAATGGAGGCAAAATTTGTACTTAACCATTTTGGTTAAAAACTAAAGTTAAATTTCTGCCACTGTGGGCCTGTGAAGGAAAATTTTGGCTCCCACCAATCGAGAGACAACACATCATCAAAAGGGTGGAGGAGGTTTTTCCAAAATTTTAAGGGCACGAATTAGGCTACATCCCTACACCCAATCAAAACATGACATGTGTCCCGGAGATGTGGACCGTGAAGAAGTTTTGGGCACTTAGCCAATTTTTGGGAAAATGTCTAATGTCAAATTTTGGCCCAAATGTCCTCAAGAAAAAGAGGAGTTTAAGGCCCACACCTAATCGAGAGGATGCCATGTGTCCAAGCGGAGCGATGGGTGGTGGAAGAAAGTTGAATTTTTTTGCCTTTTGACAAAAAATTCTTGAAGGAAAAATTAGATGCAAATTCCCATAGACCAATGAAAAGGTGCCACGTGTCCACTCCATGTCAACGGTGCCACGGCGAGTTTCCAAAAATGTTAAGTTTTTGGCTCTTTTGGGAAAAAAATTTGAAAGGAAGAAATAAACCCGCACCTCCAAGAGCCAATTAGGGAGGCCACGTGTCCAGTGGGGTGGCGGATAGTGGAAGAACTTCAAGTTTTGCCCTTTTTGTCAAAATTTTCTAAAGGAAAATTTGGAAACACATCCCCGCCAACCAATCACAATGTGCCATGTGTCCACTCATCGGCGAGAGATCGGGGCACTGGAAGAATTTTGGAAATTTTTCCAAAATTGTAAAAAAATTCAAAGGCAAGAAATGAGTCGCATTTCCTAGCAAATCAGGAAGTGCCACGTGTCCACATCAGCAATAGAGGTTTAAACCCATGGAGGGCCTTGGGAAAATTTTCCCTCAGAGTGTGAAGGACAAAGTGTCATTTTGGACCCACATCTAGTCGGAAGGTAACACGTGTCACCGGAAGTTGTGGCCATGGGGATTTTTTTGAGAATTTTTCCCAAAGTGCAAAAAGAGGGAAAAAGCAATATTTCGCACACTAACCCAATTTTTGACTTAAAATTGCTCTATTTCACGAAAAAAATTGCAAAAGGCATAACTTTCGATTTCAAGATCAGATTTGGATGAAATTAGATTATTTGGAAAGATCTCGATCCCACTTTTGCATTGAAAGCATAAAAACATCATGTCTTATGGATTACGATGGAGAAAAATGTAAATACATTTTTCATGCTTTGAATGTGTATCGATTGCTTTGAGCGAATCGATTCTTGCTCGAGTATCATCATGGTTTTATTGAGAATTAACTCAATTTGATCTTGAAAACCCTAAAATATCTTATCACGCCTTGAATGCGATATCAAATCACCTTGAAGACATAGTTTTCACTCCATTTCCTATTTTTCCTTCTCCAGCATGCAGAAAAAATAAAAAACCAATTTAATAGTTTGCGGGGTGATTTGATAGTGTTTAATGGCGGGTGGTTGAATCGAAAGATCATATTTTCTTGTTCCTTTTGTTTTCTCTCTCCGTCTTTTGTTATAAATGACAAAGTGCTTCATTCTTTGTAATGGTTGGACATTTTTGCTCTATACCTTCCTTATTCACTATTTTACAGTGAATTTGTGAATTTTTCAAACCTTGCATAGATCTGTAGATGCAAAATTTTTCCTTTTGACCATTGTAATGCCTTGTATCAGTTAAAGCAATAAAATAAGCTTTCGTGGGTGATTTCCAACCCCTTTATTATTTCCATTACATTCATTTTTGATCTTTTCATTTAAAAACTGGTTATTTGTGGATCTGAGTTACATTATTTCTATGGTTTGTGTTTAACAACAGAGTGGGAGTTCATCATTCCTCGGTGCATCACCTCCCTTAGCTTAGATTTCATTATTTCTACATTTTTTTCTTCACCTTGGTCCCTTGGAAAGATTTAAGATAACATTTAGGATAGATCCTCTACTGATGAAAGCATGCACCTAAATAGAGGGATAGGAACCAACCATTAATCTAGAGAGTCTTTCCCATTTTTACAAGTCCCACACTTGGGGAAAAGATTCAATGTTATGCAATCACACCAAATGAGCTTGCCTTAGAAAATTAGATCCACAACTCATTTGGGGGTGTTGTGATTCTGCACTAATAGTTTTGGCATGCCCAGTGGGACCTTAGAGGTCTTTATCTTCATTGCAACAAAGTTGATGTGTATTTGTTGCAAGTTTCTTGCTTAAAAGAGCCTTGATTCACACATCTGATGACTCCAAAAGGATAAGATCAACTGGTCTCGGATCTAAGCTTGAAGATTCATGAGATGGATGCAAACGAGGTCAAGAAAAGAGAAGGATTATTTGTATATCTTCACTTGTCCCCAAAAAGAAGAGGGAGAGGAAGAGGGATTCAAATATCTCCATTTCCGCCAAATAGAACTCTATCAACTCCTTCACAGGAGACCTTTCATCCAATCAACAAGGGTTCTTAGAGAAATCAAAATGACACAACCAAATCCTTATGTCAACTTTACTCGCGGCGTCCCTCATTCTCTAGTTACACAAAATCCGATACCCGATTGCGGCATTAAAGAGCATTCCATTTTTTACTGGAGAAAATCAGACCACTCCTAGTGACCATGTCCAAGACATTGCAAATGTCTGCACAATTCATGAGATTGCTGAAATGGATATTGCTATCAAGTTGTTGGCATCTTCCTTCAAAGGAAAAGCCTTGCAGTGGTTCAGAAGTCTAAGAGCAGGCTCTATCACAAGTTGGGACAATCTATGCACAGACCCTCCATGACCAATTTGGAGAAAAGGGGATAACTTGTCCCTATTGGAGTAGCTGACAACTATCAAGAGGGCTCCTAATGAGCAGCTAACTGACTTCAACTTCAGATTTCAAAGAACTTGGGATAGAATCCCATTGGCCATGAAACCAGCAGCAGAAGGTGCTTTCCTTTACTTTCTCAAAGCTTTAAATTCTGATATTGCAATGTTGATTCAATCCATGGGAGGTGTAACCTTGCCTGCAGCCTATAGTATCTCCATTAGGGCTGAGAATTGTTTAATACAGGCTGGTAAACTTGCACCTAGACCACCCATGCCTCTATATCTAGATTTAGGAAGCCCAAGTACTAGCCAAGCACCTACTTTAGCTCCCATTCCCACTCCCAGAAATCAGAGTTCAAATGAAACCTCCACTTCATCTTCTAGTGCCTCAAATGAGCTGCAAGAGGTCATGAAACAATTGCAAAATTTGGGTAATGAGCTGGTTACACTTAAGAGGCAGCAAGCTCAAGGTTTTAGGCCTTCTTATCAGCCTCAAGCTCAACCCAATAGACCACCATTTCAGTCTAATAGGCCACCTTTCCAAGCTGCAAATCAGAATCAAGTTAGGCCTCCTACCAATAGACCTTTCCATCCCTATAATCCTAATGTTGCATCTACATCAAGAGCCCTAGTGCCAGTACAAAATAACATGGCTCAAGAATATGATTGGTGTTTCCCATGCAATGAACCTCACAACCAATCAATGTGATTCAATGGTTCTTTGAACCAAGCTTTGATGGTGACAACAACTGGCATGGAGAATGAAGCAAGTCAAGAAATAGATCAGCAACAAGGAACATCTCAACAAGGGGCAACTCCAAGTGAGACCACACTTGTGAATTGGCAGGCTAAAGATTTCTGTGGAATGAATCAAATGCCTCCTCAAAATGTAGCAGATAATACAAGGTCAAAAAAGAGGAACATTGGAGAGGTACAACCACCAAAATCAGTTGATTCGTAACCTATCATCACTCCACAAGGTGTTGGCAAGAAAAATGCAGCTCCAAACATACAAGGGAAGCCCAAGCCAATTTCTAGACCATCCCAAATACTAAACTGTTGCTGCTACGCATGTACAAGAAAAGAATGTGCAAGCCGAGAGGAAAGCAAAGAGATGGTTCATCAACATTCAATATCATTAAACTAATGAAGAAGACCAACATTAAAATATCCATGTGGGAATCACTTTCCATTCCAGGACAAAGGGATCTCTTGCAAAATTAGTGCAAAATCACATGATAGATTCAGGGACAAGTAGTTTAGTGATGCCAAAGCGAGATAGGTGATCGATTGGGCATAAAATATGATCCATTCCTCAAAGGACTAGTGCAACTAGATGGGACAACAATATCAACTCTGTTGGAATCATAAAGGAACTAAGCCTTACCGTGAATGTATGCCCAAATGTAACAGCTTTTACAAGATGTGTCTGTGATTGATCTTCCACCACTCTTTGCCATTTGTTTGTCAAGGGATTTCACAGCTAGAATTAGAGGCTACCTATCTACTGATTGGTCACATATGTTGTTTAGAACAAGGTATGGGGAAAAAGAAACAATCAGATCTGAGCCTATTGCCAATTTCCATATTGAACCTCACACTCCAAGCCCAATCAACACAAATTGCTCATCTTTTGACCAAGAAGACTATCCAAGCATACATGAAGCTGACACCAAGGTTGGAGGCATCCCAGATTTGACACTTGATGAGTGGGAAAATAAGGTGCATGATTTTGATCCATACAAGGAGATAGAAGAATCTGAGCTAGGTGTTTATTGTTTACATGAAGAGAATCATCCTCTTCCTAGCATCACCAAGTCAGAACAAAAAGATGATAATGAGGTATGGAAACTTTTCTTTGATGGATATGGAAGTAAACAATCATTGGATGTGGTGCAATGTTTATTTCACCTCAAGGCATTAAGTACTATTCAACTTTCAGATTTCAGTTTGCATGCTCTAACAACACTCTTTATTGTTTATGAAGCTTTAGTTCATGGACTTCATTAGGCAAACAAGAAAATCATTAGAAATCTGCAGGTCTTTGGTGACAGTGAGTTGATAGTAAATCAAGTTAAAGGGCAGCATGCTACAAAGAATGATCTACTCAAGAGTTATAAGAATAGAGTATGGGATCTAATGGAGGATTTCAAAGCTTTCAACATCAAGTCCATCCCTAGGAAAGAGAACCAAGCTGTTGATAGGCTTGCAGCAGTTGGAGCAATGTTTGATGTGGTGGACAACATTAAAAGAGACAAAACACAACCAAACATCCATGTGATTGTGAGGCCATCAGTGCTAGACAATAATACAAGCTGGCAAGTGTTTGAAAGTGACCAGCAGATCATCAATTTCTTGCAAGAAGAGGCTGAGTTCTCAGCCAAAAATCAGGAAAAGTTAGAGCAGCAGTATGGTGATCAAGTGGTGCAACTGAAAACAAATAAGTTGCCAAAGGGACTTGTGACTTTAGAGTCTATTTTCAATCCTAATGATCAGCTTAGAAAGGAGAAATCTAACATCCAAGTCAAAGGAGAAGATTCAGAGCCTATCCTTGTGGGAGAGAACAAAACACTTCAAATTGGCAAAGTGGCAACCGAGCAAGAAAGGTATGAGTTCACTCAACTTTTCCATGAGTTCCTAGATGTGTTTTCTTAGAGCTATGAAGACTTGAGAGGTTTCAATCCCAAGCTAGCACAACACACAATTGAACTAGATCTAGATGCTAAGCCCATCAGGCAAAAGCAAAGGCCAGTCAACCCACACATTGAGCCTCTAATGAAGAAGGAATTGAACAAGTTAATAGAGGCAAGTATCATTTTTCCAATCAAGCATTCAAGCTGGGTTGCCAACTTGGTTCCAGTCAGAAAGAAGAGTGGAGAGATAAGGCTTTGCGTAGACTTTAAAGACTTGAATAGAGCATCCCTCAAAGACCACTACCCACTTCCATCCATGGAGCATATTTTACAAGTTGTTGCTATACTTGCAGAGGTTCTCATTGTTGGATGGTTATTCATGGTACAATCAGATCATGGTGAACAAAGATGATTAGTTTAAAACAACCCTCACCATTAAATGGGGAACTTATGCATACAAGAAAATGCCATTTGGATTGTCTAATGTTGGAGCCACTTTCCAAAGGGCAATGGATATGGCATTCAAGGGATTGATCAATAAAATAGTTCTGATTTACCTTGATGACATTACTGTTGTTTCTAAAAATGCAGTAGACCATCTATTTCATTTGAGACAAGTCTTTCAGAGGTGTAGGAGATTTGGGATATCCCTAAATCCCAAAAAATGTATATTCATGGCCCATGAAGGAAAACTTCTAGGCCACATTGTTTCCAAGGAAGGGTTGGCAATTGACCCAGAGAGAGTTGAAGCAATCGAGCTTTGCCATTACCAAGCCATAAGAAATCTCTTCAAAGCTTCTTAGGAAGAATTAATTTTGTCAGAAGGTTTGTACTAGACTTTGCTGCTCTTGTCAAGCCAATAACGTTGATGTTGAAGAAGAATGTGGCATTCAAGTGGATAGCTGAAGGCAAGGCGAGTTTTGAAGCAATCAAGGAAGCTATCTCACGAGCTCCAACCCTCATAAACCTAGATTTCTCCAAATATTTTGTGCTTTATGCCTTCGCTAGAAATGATACAATCTCTACAATTTTGGTGCAATGCAGAACAAGGAAAAATAGAGCAACCAATTGCTTTCTTCAGCCAAAGCTTGGCAGATTATGAAACGAGGTATTCTTTCATTGAGAAGCATGTTATTATAGTGATTAGAATCTTGAAGAAGTTTGAACATCCGGTTTCAAACAATAATATTCATTTTTTAGTATCTCACGCGGGCATCAAAGACTTCCTTCTCAACAAGGATTTGAATGAAAACATGCTAGATGGATAACTCGTGTCATGGAGTATGACATTGAGATAAAGGTCACCAAGCTGGTCCGTGGAAGGGGATTGTGTGAGAAATTAGCCTTGAGCCAAGGAATTGAAGCAAGAAAAGGAGAGAATGTTGTTTTGGAGCTGTAGGACAAAGAAGAAGAAAACATTTTAATTCTATAGACTAATCAAGAAGAAAATGCTGATATACCCACTCCTTGCTTGACTCGAGCATAATACAATTCTTGCAGACCGGCCTTTTCCCTCTAAAGATGAGCAAGATAAAGAGGATATATTTTAGATTGCAGGCCATTCCTTTTGTGCTTATTAATGGCGTTTTATTCAAAAATGATATCAATGGAGTGCTTTGTTAAGATGCATTGATACGAATCAGATTGAGAAAGTGTTGCAAGAGTTCCATGATGGATCAGCTGGAGATCATTTTACCCCATGTGTGATAGCTCTAAAGATCATGAGGGCAGGTTATTATTGGCCCAAAGTATTCAGTGACTACTATGCATGGATAAAGAAGTGCAAAAAATGTGCATTCTTCATTGGTAAAGAGAGATTAACAGCCCTTCCATTGAATCCAATTTTAGTTTGCCAACCATTTTTGTAATGGGGATTGGACTTCATTGGAGTAATCAATCCAATCCAAAATTCAACAAAGGGCAAAAATGGATTCTAACGGCAATGTATTACTTTACTAAGTGGATCGAGGTAGTAGCACTCAAGGAAGCTAATGAATCCATCATTGTAGATTTATATGAAGGGTTAATAACCAGATTTGGTATACCATCCACCATCATATCAGACAATTCTTTGGCATTCATAGGTTCTAAGATCACTGAATGGGTTGTTAAGAATGGAATATATCCGAGCACTTCATCAAACTATTACCCTCAAGGTAATGGCCAAGCTAAGTCTACAAACAAGAATTTGATAAGGATTATCATAAGGAATCTTGATGACAATCGAGAAAATGACATACTAGGCTCATATTAACTCTATGGGCTGATAGAATAACTCCCACGAGATCCATAGGTAACTCTCCATTCAAGCTAGTTTATGTGAAAGTTTCAAGATTTCCTATATCATTTGAGTTGCCAACATTGGAACTCATGAAGCAACCGGAATTGTTAGAGTTTGAGCCAAAGGAGGTTAGATATGCTAATTTGATGGAGTTGGAAGAAGTAAGAGAGCATGCAGCTCAAAGCATTAGAAAAGGACCAAGCCTTAGTCAAGAAATGTTTTGACAAAAAGGCAAGAGCAAGGAACTTCCAAGTTGGAGATTTAGTGTTGAAATGGGATGCGAAAAAAAGGAAAACCAGGAAGACATTCAATGTTTGAGGTAGATCCCATTCAACTGGAATATAAATTTATTCACCTTCCAATGTAGATAATTGGAAGGCATTACTACTTTTGAAACTTGTGACCATCTAAGGGCCACTCCAATGGATTCTAACAGCAATGTATTACTTTACTAAGTGGATCGAGGTAGTAGCACTCAAGGAAGCTAATGAATCCAGCATTCTAGATTTCTATGAAGGGTTAATAACTAGATTTGGTATACCATCCACCATCATATCGACAATGCTTTGGCATTCATAGGTTCTAAGATCACTGAATGGGTTGTTAAGAATGGAATATATCTGAGCACTTCATCAAACTATTACCCTCAAGGTAATGGCCAAGTTGAGTCCACAAACAAGAATTTGATAAGGATTATCATAAGGAATCTTGATGACAATCAGAGAAATGACATACTAGGCTCATATCAGCTCTATGGGCTGATATAATAACTCCCACAAGATCCATAGGTAACTCTCCATTCAAGCTAGTTTATGTGAAAGTTTCAGTATTTCCTATATCATTTGAGTTGCCAACATTTGAACTCATGAAGCAATTTGGAATTGTTAGAGTTTGAGCCAAAGGAGGTTAGATATGATAAGTTGATGGAGTTGGAATAAGTAAGAGAGCATGCAGCTCAAGCATTAGAAAAGGACCAAGCCTTAGTCAAGAAATGTTTTGACAAAAAGGCAAGAGCAAGGAACTTCCAAGTTGGAGATTTAGTGTTGAAATGGGATGCGAAAAGGAAAGCCAGAAGACATTCAAAGTTTGAGTGCATTTGGAGTGGCCCTTAGATGGTCAAAAGTTTCAAAAGTAGCAATGCCTTCCAATTATCTACATTGGAAGGTGAATACATTATATTCCAGTGAATGGGATCTACCTCAAACATTGTTGCTAAAAAGGAAAGGTTTCACCCTTATACATACTAGTTTAGATTTTCATTTCCTCTAAGTGCTTGTGCACATTGTTTTGTTGTAGTTTAGATTGCTTTCTTCCTAAGTGCTTTGCACATATTTGCATATTCCACTTGGAATATGTATGATTTCTAATTTTGTACATAGTGTTTTGGAGCTGTGTTGCCTCTTGTAGTGCTTTGCCCTTGGCATTTGGTCAGAATCAATGTCATTTTCAGTGGGTTTCCAAGTGGCTAAGGGGCATTTTTTCAAGTTTAGATTAGTTGTAGGCTATAATCATGACTCCATGCCCAATGGATACTTCAAGGCAGCTGATCACTTCATCTAGCAGGCAGATGACCCCTCTGAGTCACCAAAATTGTTATAAAAAATAAGCCCATGCTTATTTTTTGATAACTTGCCTTCCTTATGATTCATCTAAAATTTCATGGAGTTTTGGCACTCAAAGTTTTATGGATATTAGTTCATCGAGATAGGTTTTTTCCCCTTTCCAAAAGGTAAAGAAGTCCTCCTAACTCCTTGTACTTTTGAGTCATGGATTAGCGCGAATTTTCACGAAATTTTTCCCAAAATAAGCGTGTGGGCCTACGGAGAATTCTCATGCAAAATAAATTTGGTGGATTAGTGGGAAAATGGAGGAAAAATTGGCACTTAACCATTTTTGGTTAAAAACTCAAGTTCAATTTCCGCCTGCTGAGTCCATGAAGGAAAATTTTGGCTCCTGACCAATTAGAGAGCGACACGTCATCAAAAAGGGTGGCGAGGTCGGAAGGAAGTTAGGAATTTCACCCTTTCTTTTTAAAAAAAATTTAAGGGCATGAATTTGGCCACATCCTCACACCCAATTAAAACGTGGATTGTGTCCCGGGAGTTGCGGACCACGGAAAAGTTTTGGGCACTTAGCAAATTTTGGGAGAATTTCTAAGGTAATTTTTTGTTTGAATGTACTGTAAGAAAAATATGAGTTTAAGGCCCACATCCAATCATAGAATACCACGTGTCCAAGCAAAGTGGCGGGTGGCGAGAAGAAAGTTGAAGTTTTGGATTTTTGCCAAAATTTCTCAAAGGGAAAATTAGATGCAAATCCCCACGGACCAATGAAAAGGTGCCATGTGTCCAGTCCATGTTAGCGATGTGCCGCGGAGGATCCAAAAAAATGTTAAGTTTTTGCTCTTTTGGGAAAAAGTTGAAAGGAAGAAATAAACCCGTGCCTCCATGAACCAATCGGGGACACCACATGTCTAGGCGGGGTAGCGGGCGGTGGAAGAACTTCAAATTTTTGGCCTTTTTGGTCAAAATTTTCTAAAGGAAAATTTGGAAATGCATCCCCACCAAACAATCACAATGTGCCACGTGTCCACTCATCGGCAGAGATCGAGCACCGGTAGAATTTTGGAAATTTTTCCAAAATTGCAAAAAAATCAAAGGCAAGAAATGAGCCACATTTCCCGATAAATCAAGAAGCACCACGTGTCCACATCAGTGGTGGAGGTTTAAACCCACGAGAGGGCCTTGGGAAAATTTTCCCTTGTGAGCGTGAAGGAGAAAAATGTCATTTTGGACTGCGGTGAATCGAAGGTGACACGTGTCTCGGGAGCTACGAGGCCACGGGATTTTTTGAGAATTTTTCTAAAGTGCAAAAAAGAGGGAAAAACCCAGATTTCGCCCGCCGACCTGATTTTTGACCTAAAATTGCTCTGTTTCACAAAAATTTTGCAGAAGGCATAACTTTCGATTCCAAGATCGGATTTGGATGAAATTGGATTTTTTGGAAAGATATAAATCCCCCTTTGCATTAAAAGCATAAAAACATCATGTCTTGTGGATTTTTATGGAGAAAAATTCAAAAACATCTTTCACGCTTTGAATGTGTATCAGATTTCTTTGAACGAATCAATTTTTTCTTGAGCTGCCATGGTTTTATTCTCCAACACGCTAAAAATGGAGAATCCGCTTGATTTGATCATGGAAAACCCTAGAATGTCTTCTCACACCTTGAATGCAAGATCAAATCACCTTGAAGACATATTTTTCACTCCATTTCCCATTTTTGCTTCTCCTAAGCATGCGGGAAAAAGGAAGAAAGAAATTTAATGGTTTGCAGGGTGATTTGAAAGAGTTTAATGGCGGGTGGTTGAATCCAAGGATCGGTTTGCTTGTTTGTTCTTTTTCTCTCTCTACTTTGGTTATAAACGACATAGCTTCATTATTTGTAATGGTTGGATGTTTTTCTTTGTACCTTCCTTATTCTTTGTTTTACAGTGAATTTGTGAAGTTTTCAAACCTTCCATAGATCTGTAGATGCATTTTTTCCCTTTTAGCCATTGTAATGCCTTCTATTAGTTTTGTGAAGCAATAAAATAAGCCTGTGGGTGATTTCTAGCCCCTTTCTTACTTCCATTGCATTCATTTTTTATCTTTTCATTTACAAACTTGGTTATTTGTGTATCCAGGTTGCATTATTTCTATGGTTTGTGTTTAACAAAAGAGTGGGAGTTCATCATTCCTTGGTGCATCACCTCCCTTAGCTTAGATTTCATTATTTCTGCATTTTCTTCTTCACCTTGGTCCCTTGGAAATATTTAGAATAGGATTTAGGATAGATCCTCTGCAAGATGAAAGCATGCACCTGAACAGAGGGATAGGAACCAGCCTTTAATCTAGAGAGTCTTTTCCATTTTTGCAAGTCCCACACTTGGGGAAAAGATTCAATGTTGTGCAATCACACCAAATGAGCTTGCCTTAGAAAAGTAGATCCACAACTCATTTGGGGGTGTTGTGATTTTGCACTAACAGAGACATTTTTGCAAATAGTAGAAAATGTTAAATAAAGTCCCATGTCCCTAGCCAAGATAATAAACCATCATGAAATATTTTGAAATGTATAAGTATCATGAAACTCTCCCAGTGTAACGAAGTGGTTGTAATTTATTGTGTATTATTTTAATTTATATATATATTAATTAAAAAATAAAATGTATTGTTATGTTACGATAAAGTTTATTATTGAAATTTGGTATTATGTATGAGATGCTTGTTTTAGGATAGCTTTGGGAAAATGTGCACTTATGAATAGGTTTTATTTTTATTTAGATATACGTATGAAAAACACGAGTGTGGGTTGGATGTATCTGTTAAATTAAATTGAATTCAATATCATATGATTCATTTCGAGTGTGTAATTGATGATTAAATGATTTGTGTGTTTTTTTCCTTACCTTAAAAATTTAATAAAGAAATCTAAACAAAAAAATCATTCTAAACAAAAAAATAAAATTGGATAACTATTCTTCATGTGTCATTCTTTTTATTATGAAAACTAATACCTTAGAATGAACTTAAATCTTTACACTCAATGGCACCTTCTAGTATAAGTAAATAAGAGCCCAAGTTTGGGGTTTTCATCATAGCCTATATGCTTAGCGGCATCCTCATGATTTGAAAGTTAGGAATGAAATGGTGAAAAATTGTATTGAGTATGTCGTCCCTTTTAGTATTTGTAATCATGGGTGTGGTAAGAAGAATGTCTTCTTTTAAGTTAGTGCTCCATGGGAAATAACCATTAAACATAGTGTAAAATCCTCTTGGACCGAGATACGTTTTGAGTGGAGAAGATCACCAACTAACCTTGGAAGTAACCTTTAAGAGTTGGGATAATAAATGAACTGGATACCCAAACTACATTATCATTTTGGTTTATGGTGCATTTCTGAGAGTTAATTGTGAAACTTAGCAACATTTAAATTTATGATTAGTTTTTGAAACGTAATCAATAAGATGATTTTCTTGGAGAAAGGTGAAAATTTAGGTCATTCTCATATCATGTTTAAACCATCTTGTGGTGAGAAAAAGGACCCATGTTGTGTAAACTCTAATGTGAACCTTAACTAGTTAAGATGATGAATTACTCCCTCTTGCTCTCCCTCTAGTAATTTTAGGTAATGGATGTACGATGTGAAACTAGTGATCGTGTTCTTAGAGACAAATCACTGAGTTAGGTACTAGTGGTCTCATGAGGATACAAACTCCCTATTAACAAATAGGCTACATAATACATAAAAAAGGCATATGAACCTAGTTAAGGAAATCCCTCTTATATTAGATGTAAAATGATGCTCAGAAAACCTAATTGAGAAACAAAAATAAGGAATTATGTTTCCATGTTAAATGTCTCTTGAATCCCTTAATTTTGGAGCATAACTGTAGTAAAATTATAATTAACACTTGGGTTTGGAAAGTGCATCATGAGATGTTAGTCCATAGGAAAATTTAAACTTGATCTTCTTTTTAATGTGATTTAACCCTCTTGCTATGGATAAATAGCCTATTTTATATAATACTTAGTGTGTACTACCTCAATTATCAATTTATAAATGAATGAAATAAATGTGACCCTTAATACTTAAAAATATATGAAGTTCACCTCCTTTGGACTTACACTTATTCCTTTGTGTATGTGAGAGATATGATATATGATCAATATGCATACCCTTAGGAGTGAATCCTAGCAATAAGACCTAGTATAATTGTGTATGTAAATAGCCTTGTGAGTAAATACCTATTAAAAATGAGTGAATTAAATAAGTACTTGAAATAATGTAGGTGATCCTTATTCAATGAGATACATCGTAAGTTAAATGTTCAATAGTATAAAAGGAAATATAGAAAAATTAAAAGGAATGTATGATTCACATATTATGAACCTTCCTATAACATAAGTTAAAAATTGAAACATGATTGTAATAAATGTGTAAACTTAAAATTCCCGTTCCATGGGAAGACCATATCTATAAGTTTATATTGTGGTAGAATCATTAAGTTTTTCCTTGTCATTTGAAAAAAAGGCCTTGATTTACATCACGTGGTTTCATTTTATCTATGTTTGTTAATGTTTATGAAAACATATCAAGTATTGTGTGTTCTCTAAGTGATATCCTATAATATCATGTGTACTATAATGTAATTAAAAAGAAAATATTCTTATATTTTTAGTGTTGTATTTGTGTGTGTAACATGTGGGGGTTACACCAACACCTATTAAAACATATTCCCACACTTCCTAAGTTAAGAGGATTAAATTAGATCCATAATATTCTTTTAATCTATACCTTCCATTTTAGGTATCCATAGAAAACCCTAATCCTCATTATATTTTTCTACGTATAAATTTTTTTTTCCGCCATATGCATGGGTAATTTTTAAGGGAAAGATGGAGGCAAAGGAAGATCATGGAGGAAAATCGAACTCCATCTCATTTTATCTCTTTATTTTTAAATAAGGATAAATCCCCACCATTATTTTCTGGTTTGATATCTAACCAAGGCTCTCAAGACTTTATCATTATTTTTCTTACTCTTTCCTTATATACATTATCTTCTAACTTTTTTGTATGGGCCTGGATTTATATATATATATATATATATATATATATATATATATTATAAACACATATGGTGGATTGAGAAAAATAGTAACGCATGTTAACTATTAGACTATAACGTGCTTGTGTATGACCCCATTTATAAAGCATGGGAGGATGGTGGACAATGGCATGACCACGATACATAAATGAAAGGAAAAGCGTTGTGATGTGGTTGCGGCCACACCAATGTAGTTCCAAGGCAGATCATGGGGCATATCTTGGCCTATCTAGCAAACCCCCTTTATTTTATATTTTATTTACAACTAAAGCATTGCAGAACATTTCACCGGTTGTATCTTTTTTTGCATCTTTATTAGTATTGATATATTTCATTGTGTGTACGTACGTATACACGCAAACACACACACACACACACACACACACACACACACACACACACACACACACACACACACACACATATAAAATAGAACAAACATTTTAAAGGTGAACTCTATAATATCAATTCGCTTGTGTTAGAGGAACACATTTAGATTTTTAGATGTAACAATATAGTATGAAACTATCATTAAATGAAGATTTAGTTTTAATTCTTCTCATTATTATTATTTTTGTTAATATGAATTTATTTTTTAACTAAATCACTAATAATAAAAAAAAAGAGATTTCATTAAGAGTATACAACTTCTTTAAGAGATAACAAAATGGATTCTTCATTTTTTCTCAATAAAAAGAATATTTAGACCCCATAAGCATGTCTAGGAGACTATATATATATATATATATATATATATAAACTTAAGAGACAACCTATATATTTTTAGTTTACTAATTAAACTTTGAATTTTCCGGTTTAAAAATTTCTTTCAAATGTATTCAAATACATGCACTTAAAATATAGAAACTAATAGTTTATTTAATAAGTCCCTTCTTCTTCTTACTTTTCCACAAATCTATTTGTACATAATGAAGTAAAGTTTTAATATAATTTTTCCCTTCACATAAAAATCTTGTAATACAAAGCGAAGTTCATTTTTAATAGTTTATTTAATAAGTCCCTTCTTCTTACTTTTCCACGAATCTATTTGTACATAATGAAGTAAAGTTTTAATATCATTTTTCCCTTCACATAAAACATCTTATGTAATACAAAACTAAGTTCATTTTTAAGCTTAGGCATGTAATATTTTCAACTCAAAGGGTAAGAAAATGATTGAATGTATTTCTCTTTATTTTCCAAATATTATAAAGAAGGAAACAACATTTCCTTTATATGAATACAACAAGCGATAATCCTTGTTTCTCAAAACCAAGATTACTTATAAAAGGATAAGGGATACTTTCACATCCACTAAAACAATCATTCCAACATCCTTTATCACAAGATGTAAATGAAAGAAAAATTATCCACTAAAAGAGGATACAACATACTAAAATAAAAGTAAATAGGCCTTTCAAAAATTGTGGCAATAATTTATAAGATTACAAACTTCTTCTCGAGAGAGAATAGAAGATACCAAGATATTACATAACCATTACCAATAATATTTTTCAAATACAAGAGGACAAACCTCCCAAAATGGGGAACAACATGGATAGATTTTGAACTTTTCTCCTTCTTTCTCCAAACCAAATTTGCAAGCTTCCACTCGATTTGAAAAATATTCAATGCACAAGAGAAAGATACATGGTTACCTCCCAATAAAGTGGCATCATCACATGCCATCTCGACAAATGGACGATAGCCTATCCTCCTCCAAACCCACGGGAGAGAGAGAATACACGCCTCGAGATTGCAAAAGTAAAGGAAAAACATAGGATGACAAACACACCATACACCATGAGAAATCAATCAAAGCAACCACAAAAACACAAGAGGATACTCCATGTTTCCTCAATGGGGAAGAGTGGAAAGGAGCCCATTATAAACCATATTGTGATCCAACCATAGGAACACCAAAATAATCTCCATAATACCCTCCTTATCACTCCATCCATAATACCCTCCTTATCACTCCATCCCAAACACCAAGCCTCCTCCTTGTAAGGATTTTCAAACCAAGCATGGTTTCCTTATCAAGGATGGAAGATGAGGTTCAAACCATATGAACAGTCATCTTCCACATCAAACCATATGAGGAGGAAATAAAAAAAAACCATCATGGCTTGCCCATCAAGCCATGTGGTGTAAGAGGGGTTTCTCCATCTTCCCCTAAACTCCAAAATCCACCTCAAGTAGGATGGATGGAGAAAATAAAATAAATTAAAATTTACTAAACTTCCACAATAAACATGCAAACAAGATAATATTCAAAAAACCATTTTACTTTCACACAAAATACTAAAGAAAGAAAAAATGAGAGGAATGAAGGCCTACCTCAAAACAAACTATCCCTCTCAAACTCAATAAAAGAACTTCCAACTTCAAGTTGTTATCCAATTTTTTCCCTCAGGCAAAATTGAACAAACATGAACTTGCACATTGTGAAAATGGGGTTGATTCATTCATGGGAGCTTGAATTTTGGAATTATCTGAATAAGATAAAGTCCATACAAATTACGGAGGAGTTCGGTAAGTCAAGAAGCTTTAAAGTCAAAATTTTGGAATTTGAAAGTGGATGATTTTTGATGTAGGAGAAGCCATTCGGAGGGAGGTGGAGCCTTTCGAGAGATAAAAATAGGAAAAAGGTCCCAAGCCGGAAAACTCAAAGTTTGATAAGGCTGGAGGCTTTGGGCGAACTTTCCTTTTAGGGTCAATGAAGCCATAGATCAGAAATTTTAGAGTTCGAAACCCAAATTCTGAATTTCAGACTTCGGAGGTTCGGAGTTTGAGAGGTCTTCGCCTACAAAATAGAAAAAAGCAACCAAACCTATGAAATTCAGAAAGTTCAAAGTATAAAGGTCTCGGCATTTCGGATGTCGGTGCGAAGGAATTTTAGACTTTCGAGAGGTCCCGAGATTGGATTTTTAGCATTTGAGTCGATGAAATAGAGCCATCCACTCACCATTAATGCAGTATGGCACCCCAATCTTCAGAAGGCCATAAATTTTGGCTAGGAGCTCGTATTTGCACAAGAAATGACTATTTGGAAAGCTTTGAGAGTTCTCTATACAACTACAAGTGGTTATATTAAATTAAGTGGGATTAAGTTATTAAAAATAATAAATATAGTCTACCATTGAAGGAAGTAGTTGAAGGTAAAATATCAATCAACATCCAAGGAAAAAACAGACATATCTTCCAATGTACTTCATCATTTCTTGCAAAATTACAGTCATTGGAAAGGTGATTTCGGGATCCACAGTTTGGGATCATCAAATTTCAAATTTCGAGGGTTCTAAACCTCCAAAATGGTAGAGATGAAGTGGTAGGTGAGACCATTAATGAAGGTTGGTGAGAAGTATGGGGCATCATGAGTCTATAGGACCTATATTGGACATGAGGAGAAATCATAATAGATTACTTCAAGTAAAGGAAACTATTAATGAAGAACGATACTTTTACGATCACAAGGAACTCATTATAGGATTAAACAATGATTTTTGGAAGATTTTGGAGCATTTCGGGATTCTATTTTCTCTCTCTCCTTTACAAATCTTCTTCTATAAATTGTAATGAGGGGCATTGTTCTAAGGTTGGATAAATTTTTTTTGCACCCTAGCTTCTTCTCTTTTTGTAAGTGGATTTATGGAGTTAAAACCTCCCCTTATAATTTAATGTACCAAATTTGTAGAGCAATAATACATGTATGTGGATGATTGTCATCCCTCTCTTGTGTTTATTGTATTCCCTTGGTATCTCATTCTGATGTTGGTTTTTATGCAAGGTGGTTGTATTAAAAGCTTTAATGGTTTTGTTTAATGGTTAGTTGATTCTCATTAGTACATTAATATGTGGTTTATTTTCACCCTTCTTAATCTATTTTTGGTTTCTATATCTATGCAAAGAAGGTATTCAATATTCCTTTTGGTGCATCACCTTTGTACATTTATGTTTAGTTTCTTACAATATTCTTAACCACTGTCTCCTTGGCAGTTAGAGTGGATTTACGAGTAGATCGTATATAATTTGAGTGTTTGTATTAGAATTGAGGAAGAAAAATTTCCAATTGTAAAGTCCCACACTTTGGGAAAAGCTCCATGTTATGCAATCCTGCTTGAAATTTTCAATCTATCAAATTGTAAACAATTAGGGCTGTTGTGATTACGCATCGAAGTTTTGGGACACCTAGTGGGACCAAGAAAGTCATTCTAGAAGATTTGAAGGCATTTTAAAGAAATTATAACTAGAAAACTGCAAATTTTCAAATTTTGGACATTTCACTTCTCGGGATGAACTCCAAATCAATTTCCAAGGGCTTAACTTGCTTGAAATAAGTCCAAATTTCACGATTGATAGATTGGGGATAATATTCAAAAGGGTATTTTTAGTTTTTTGAAATTTTGTTTTTCTAAATTTTGGATTTTTTTTTAATTTTGGGTATCAAGATTTCGACATCTCGGGATTTCATAATTTTGGGTTTAAGGATTTGAGGTTTAATACATTCGAGGTCTTAGACTTTTGGGTTTTCGGGACTATCATTCCAAAACAAATTTCAACCTTTAGATTATCATATATACAAGTCCTTCAAAGTTCTAATTTTTTTTTTTATCTAGTTTGGTTTGTAACTTGGCAAAATCAATCCTTTTGAGGATCATTCCCAATACATCTAGTGAGTCCGAAAGGATAGAATTCAACGGTGTAGCAACACAGGTTTCCCAAGTACATGAGAATATTTTGAACTAGGTATGATACTCGAGAAGAGGGATTATTTTTCTACCTGCAATTATCACCAGGAAGAGGAAGGAGAGGAAGAAGACCGCAAAGATCACCATCTCCACCTAACAAGACTTTGTCTACACCTTGATTAGTAGAGATTTTCTTTATTCAACAAGGGTTCTCGGGCCAATCATAATGGCACATCTATAATAACCACCACCAAATCCCTTTTCAACTTCACAGCATATTCCACTTGCCTAAATGCTCAAAACCCGAGTCCGAGATAGCATCAAAGAATATTCCCTATTTTAAAGGATAAAATCATACTACTCCTATTGACCACATCTAGGACATCGCTAATGCCTGTGAAATTCATGAAATAAATTAAATGAATGTTGCATAAAGTTGTTCATGGCTTTGTGTTTCAAGGCTAAGGTGTTACTGATGGTTTAGAGTCTAACAGATGAGGTTCTATTCAGAATTAGAACCAGTGTGTTCATCTCATTACAACTAATTCGGAGAGAGGGTAGACAATCTATCTTTATTGAAATAATTGAAAACTATGAAAAGTGATCCTAATGAGAAAATGAAAATTTTAATTTTTCTTTCCAACGGACATGGGACATGATTTTGATAGTTGTTAGACCAACCGACAAGGTAGCACTTCTTTATTTTTCAAGGCTATAAACTCGAGACATAGCCATGAGGATCGAATTAATGGGAGGAATAATGCTATCGGGGCCTACGACATAAAGCAATCGTGAGAAGAGAATTATTTGATTCAAGATTCTAAGCTAGCACTAAGGCCTCCAATGCCTCTCTATCAAGACATGGGAACTACTATAACTAGTCGGACATGAGAATTGAATCCCATTCTAGCCCCTAGAAATCAAATCAATAATGAGGCATCATATTCTTCAATTACTTCCAGGAACTACAAGAGGTTATGAAACAACTACGTAACCTAGGAAATGATCTGTTCCGATCAAGAGAAAATAGGCTCAAGGTTCTAGACCATATCAAACTCAAACTCAGTATCAAGCTACACCCCCATATCAAAAAAATAGACCACCAAATCAGTCTATTAATAAAAATTTGAACCAAGGGAAACCTTAAGGTTCCAAACCATTTTAACCATATGATTCATTTAATGTAGTTTCAACAAAAATAGCCTTGGTTCCAACACAAAAACAAGGCACAAGAATACGAGTGGTGTTACCCTTGAATCTTACTCACAACCAATCGATGTGTTTCAATGGTAAACTAAACCAGGGAATTGATGGTAATGAGATAATTGGTGTGTCCCAAAGAGCCAATTCATGAAGGAAATCAAAAGTAAGAAACTCAACATGAGGCACCTCCAATAGAAACCACATTGGTTAATTGTCAAACAAAAGACTTTTGTTAAGTTAATCAACCTCCTTTCATCGAGTGTAGTTGTCAATACATGATCAAATAAGAGGAACATTGAGGAAGGAAACCATCTAACCCATGTGTTTCTCAACCAAATATTATAGAACAAGGAGTTGAATGACCAAATGCAGCCCCAAATGTGAAAATTCAGCCTAAGGCACCTGTTAAAATAGTTCAAGAAGAAACAAATGTGCTATTGGCTCAAAAAAGGTTATGCCAAGTAAGGAAAAAAAAAAAAGGATAATCCATCCCCTTTCAACATCAAAGATCAGATGAAGAAAACACACATGGGTATTTCCATGTGGGAGTCACTAACAATCCCGAGGATACTTTTGAGATTTGTTGCAGTAAGCAATGGCCAATTGGTTTGCCTCAAATGGATCAAACCAAATATAGGAGAAATTTCTCACTAATGCAGTGCAACAAGATGGGGGTCAACCAAGCAAGAATTTGAAGCCTCCACCATTATATGTGTCATTGATTATGGGAACCACTTGTTACAAAATTAAATGATTGATTCGAAGAAAGTAGCTATGTGATGCCTAAGCAATAGCGGACCAATTAGGTCTAAAATATAAGCTAGTATTAAGGAGTAGTGCATCTGGATGGAATAGTAGTAGGAATGGTTTGGATCATCAAAGGGTTAAGTTTAACACTAAATAAATGTCCTAATGTCACATTCTGCGCAGGATGTGTCTGTAATACCTGAAATGACCTCCCACCACTCTTTGGACTATGCCTATCAAGATAATTCCCCACCAAATTTGGTGGATATCTATCAGCCAGATTGGTCACAAATGCATTCCAGGGAAAGGTATGGAGCCAAAATAATAATCAATTAAGATCCAATC
Organism: Taxus wallichiana var. yunnanensis; assembly: GCA_018340775.1. NCBI lineage: Eukaryota > Viridiplantae > Streptophyta > Pinopsida > Cupressales > Taxaceae > Taxus > Taxus wallichiana. The sequence continues at coordinate 723,411,013 of CM031240.1, read as the reverse complement.
GCCAATTTCCACATCGAGCCTCACGTGCCAAGCCCAATAAATGCAAATTGGTTGGCCTTTGATCGGAAGAGTGTTAAAATGATTTAGAAATAATTATTAAGGACAAGGGTATTCCATATTTAACTTTGGATAAATGGGAAAAAAAGACATGAATTCGACCCATACAAGGAAATGGAAGAATCATAATTTGGTGTATATTGTGTACATGAAGAAAATTCACCCGTCCCAAGCCTCATCATGCTAGCATATAAGGATGAAAACAAATTTTGGAAACTATTTTTCAATGGTTCGAGAAGTAAATAAGGTGATGGAAGAGGTGCGATGTTAGTTTCACCACAGAACATCAAATACTATTCACCTTGATTTAGATTTCATGTTCAAACAACACAACTAAATATGAGGCTTTGATTCATGGACTTCATTATGGCAGGGAAAAGAAGCATAAATAATTTGTAGGTGTTCGAGAGATAGTAAGATAATCATCAATAAATTCAAAGATCAACATGCTGCAAAGAATAACCTACTCAAGAGGTATAAAAACAAGGTATGGGACCTAATGAAGGATTTTAAAGTATTCAACATTGAGTCCATACCGGGAAGAAGAATGAAGCCATAGATAGGATCGAAGTAGTTGGAGAAACTTTTAATGTGGTTGATAGTATCAAAGAGACAAAATGCATCAAATTTTCCATGTGATTGTAATGCAACAGTTCAAGAAAATAACACAAGGTTGAAGGTGTTTTAGAAATCGATGACCAAATCATTAATTTATATAAGAAGAGGTAAAGTCTCAAAAGAATCAATAAAAATTGGATCAAGTATGGGGATCAAGTAGTGTAGCTATGAACAAGCAAGCTTCCCAAAGGTTTGGCTACTGTGAAGTCCATCTTCAACACAAATGATCCATTTCATAAAGAGAAAGTCAACATACGGTCAAGGGAGAAGATTTAAAGAAAATCTCGGTTAGAGAGGAAAAACACTCCAAATTGGAAAAGTAGCTACTGAGCATGAGAGATATGAATTCACAAAACTCTAACAATGTTTTCTTGATGTCTTCACGTAGAGTTATGAGGAATTATAAGGATTTAATCCGAAGTTGGAACAACATACTATAGAAGCTGGATCCGAGATGCTAAGCCCATCTTGAAAAAGCAAAGACCGTCAACCCACACATTGATCCTCTAATGAAGAAAGAGATAAATAAGCTAGTAGAGGCAAGCATTGTATTCCAAATCAAGCATTCAAGATGGGTGGAAAACATGGTATCGGTCAGGAAGAAAAATGGAGAAATAAGGTTGTGCATGGATTTTGAGACCTAAATAGAGCATCTCTCGCAATACCACTACCCACTCCCTTCACCGGAACAAATCCTACAGTACTATCCAAATCAATAACATTCTCTCTCCTAGAAGGCTATGCGAGGTATAACCGGATAATGGTGAAAGAAAACGATCAATTAAAAATAGCTTTCACCACTAAGTGGGGCACCTATGCCTATAGGAAGATGTCATTTGGATTGTAAAATTCTAGAGCCACTTTCAAAGGCAAATGGATATGGCGTTCAAATGGATGAACAAAATAATAGTGCTAATATATCTTAACGATATCACTTTGTGTTCTCCGAGAAATACAACGATCACCTCTTGCATATAAGATCTAGGTCTTTCAAAAGTGTAGGAGAATTGAGGTATCATTGAATCCCAAAAGTGCATATTCATGGGTCACAGTGAAGCTTATACATAATATTGTTTCAAAGGAAGGATTGATAATTAACCCGAAAGAGTTGAGGTAATTGAGCATTTCCCTTACTAAGTCATAGAAGGATCTTGAGACTTTCTTGGGAAGGATTAATTTTTCCATGATTTAAAACGTTTCCGCTCTTATGAAGACGGTAATGTTGATGTTGAAGAATAGAATTTTATTTAAGTGGACCGCCAAGGAAAAACAAGTTTCGTGACAATCAAAGACGCTATATCTCAAGTACCAACTCTTATTCATATGGAATTATCAAATGATTTCATGGTCTATGCCTTTGGTGGTAGGGACACAAATTCTACAATCCTAGTGCAATGGAATAAAGAGGGATCTAAATAGCCAATTTCCTTCTTCAACCAAAGTTTAGAGGAATATGAAACTAGGTAATCTTTCATCGAGAAACATGTCACAGCGTGATCGCGGTTGAGGAAATTCAAACACCTAGTTTTAAACAATAAAATTAAATTGTTGGTCTCTCATACGGGAGTAAAATACTTCATTTTGAACAAGGACCTAAATGAGAAATGTGCAGAATGGATCACACATGTCATGGAATATGAAATTGAAATTAAGGTCACATAACTAGTCCATGGAAAAGGTTTGTGTGAACAACTAGTCTCGAGTCAATAGGACAGGAAAATTGATTGAAAGAAGTTTTCGTGGTACTTTCATGATAATCGGGATAAATAAAATGATAATGTGCCTAGTCTTTGTTGTACTTAGAACATGATACACATCCTACAAAAGACCATGTGCCCTCCGGAAATGAGCAAAGAAAAGAGAGATAATTTAGATTATAGGTCATCCCATATGTGCTTGTTGATGGTGTTTTGTTCAAGAAGGACATAAATGGTGTCCTACACATATGCATTGGAACAAGTCAAATTGAGAAGGTGTTATTCGTAGTTTCACGATGGAGAAGCTAGAGGAAATTTTTCCCTATAGGTAACAACTCTCAAGATAATGAAGGCCATCTATTATTTTCCCACAGTGTTTAGTGACTTCTATAATTGGATCAAGAAGTGCAAAAATGTGTGTTCTTCTCAGGAAAATAAATATTAACAACACTTCCGTTGCATCAATTTCATTAATCAACCCTTCATGCAATGGGGATTGTACTTTATTAAGTCATTAGTCCTAATTAAAGCCAAGGTCAAAAATAAATACTCGAGAGAAACAAATTATTTCACCAAGTAGACCGAGGCGGTAGCACTCAAATAAACTAACGAGTCTAGAAGCTCATCGGGCTTCTATAAAGGGATAATCGCAAGGTTTGTTGTACCATCCACTATCATATCGAGACAATCCATTAGCATTCCTAGGTTCCAAGGTCACATAATGGGTTGTTAAAAATGAGATCTATTTGAGCACCTCTTGTAACTATTACCCCAGGGGTAATGGAGAGGAAGAGTCCACAAACAATAATTTGCTAAGAATCATTAGAAGGACTCTAGATGAGAACAAAAGGACATGACATACCAAACTAATACTAGCCTTGTGGGCTGATAGGATAACCCTTAAATGATCAACAAGAAATTCCCCTTACAAGTTAGTCTACGGGACTCATGATAATTAGAGCTACCAGATTGGAACTCATGAAGCGGTTGGAGTTATCTTAGTTTTAAGAAATGGAGACTAGGTATGCGAGAGTGATGGAATTGTAAGAAATCATAAAACTTGTAGTGTAGACGATGGATAAAGATCAGGCATTAGTCAAAAGATTGTTTGATAAGAAAGCAAGCAAGGACCTTCCAAGAGGGGACTAGTGCTAAAGTTGGATGTAGATTGGTAAAAACCAAGAAGGCATTCAAAGTTTGATACTATTTGGAGTGGACCCTACACGGTCACCGGATGTAAAAAAAGCAATGCCTTCCAACTCTCTACATTAGATGGAGAGGAACTTCTTATTCCGGTTAATGGAATCTATCTTATAAATTTCTACTAAAAGGAGAAGTTTTCAGCCTTATAAATATTAGCCTAGGATTTTAATTCATCTAAGTGCATTATCAAGTTGTATTTTTGTAGTTTAGGTTTCAATTTCCCCAAGTGCTTTGGCATAGGTTTTATTGCTCCTAGGTTGTATCATTGTACATTTAGTGTGATTCCAAGGGTGAATGTTGTAACAATCCATTTCGAGAACGGTAGAAATCCCTAGGTCAACGTAAATTTCTACTCTCACAAATCTCATCTTCAATATTTTCTTATTAAAATTGAGAGTGCACGAATCATAGCAAGTTTAGAATTAGCGAGGGTTGCAGTAGTCGAGAAACATTCAAGTACGAGATCGGTATAATAATATCATTTATGAATCGATGGCTAATGGATACTTGAAAGGAAACATATCTTTCAACCTAGTACTTTATGAGTAATGCATGAGTCACCAATTGTTTTCCAATTTTACCCTCAAGAAAAATTCAACAAACATGAACTTGCACACTTTGAAAATGGGGTTGATTCATTCATGGGAGCTTGTATTTTGGAATTGGTGAACAAAAGCAGGCCAAGAAAATTGGAAAGGATTTTGGGAAGTGAAGAAGTTTCAAAGTCCGAATTTGGACTTGAAGGTAGGTTAAGAATCTAACAATAGGAAAAATGTTCAAAGCTTAGCGAAAATCTGCGATCTAGAAAAGGCTTGGGGATTTTGGGATTAACTCCACATTTAGGGTCAACAACGCCATGGATTGGAAATCTTTGAGTCTGAAACCTAAGTTGAATTTTAGACTTTGGAGGTTCGAAGTTTATGAGGTTTTCCAAACAAAATGAGAAAAAGCAACCAAACCTCGAAATCTTGAAAATATGAAGTCTGAAAGGGCTTAGAATTTTAGAGGTCAATGCTGATTTCGGGGTCAACGCGGTGGAATTTTTGGAATTTTAGAGGTCGAAGGGTTGGGGTTTGGAGTTTCAGATGTCTTGGTGGGATCAATAGGATGAATAGTGTCAAAGGTCCAAAGGGAAAGGGTCAAAACCCAAGTCTGAATTTGAGACTTTGGAGTTTGAGAGGTTCGAGTTTTAAAGTTTTGAATTTGGATTGAGTGTTATGAAATGCCCAAAGTATGAACTTTCAGATTTTCAAGGTTGTGATGAATTTTGGTATATGAAGAAATAGAGCCAACCACTCACCATTAATGTAATATGGCACACAATCTTCAAATGGCCAAAACTTTTGGTAGGGAGCTTAGATGTTCACAAGAAAGGAATTTTGGAAAGCTATTAGCGTCCTCTACAAAAAGTGAAGGAATAAGTTTAAGGTAAAATATAATTCAACATCGATGAAAAACATACAAATATTCCAATGTACATCATCATTTTTACAAAATTATAGTCATTAAAAAGGTGGTTTAGGATCCATAGTTTGGGATCGACAAACTTCAGATTTCAGGGGTTATGAATCTCTAAAATGAAAGACATGAAGTGGTAGGTAAAACCATTAATGAAGGTTTGTGAGAGGTAAGGGGCATCATGTGTCTACAGGGCCTAGTCTAGATAGGAGGATTAAACAATTATTTTTAGAGGATTTTGGAGCATTTTGGGATTCTATTTTATCTCTCTTCCTTTACAAATATTCTTCTATGAATTGTAATGAGGGCATTGTTCTAAGTATGGATAATTTTTCTTTTCACCCTCCCTTATTCTCTTTTCTATAAGTGAATGTTTGTAGTTAAAACCTCCCCTTTAAGATGTAATGCATTTCCTTCTCCTTAGGCCATTGGAATATATTGTATAAATTTTTGGAGCAATAATAATTGTCTATGGATGGTTTTCAACCCTCTCTTCTGTTCATTGCATTCCACTTGTCTTTCATTGTAATCTTGGTTATCTGTGCATGGTGGTTGTATTACAAGATTTAATGGTTTTGTTTAATGGTTAGTGGATTGTCATCAGGTGAGACGAGATATGTGGTATATTTTCACCCTTATTAATTTGTTTGTGGTTTCTATCTTTATGCAAATTAGGTACTCAACATCCCTTTTGGTGCATCACCTTTTTAGTTTATGTTTAGTTTCTTACAATCTTCTTAAGCCTATCTCCTTGGAAAGATAGAGTGGATTTTGGAGTATATCCTCTCCATTTGAGTGTGTGTATTAGAATAGAGGAATAGGAACTATCCTTCATCAAGTAAATCTTTATGATTGAAAAGTCCCACACTTTGGGAAAATCTCCATGTTATAGAATCACACTAATAGTTTCAATATATCAAATTGCAAAACATTAGGGGTGATGTGATTACGCATGAACACAAGCTTGTAGCTCAAGCTCTCTCCAACTTTCATAGTAAAAATAACAAGCAAAATTACCTACCCATCTCGAAGAGAAGGAATATAAATTAAAATAAAACACCAATCCTCACAAATGATATGTTGACATGTGTCAACCATCTCATTCTCAAACACAAGATTCCCTAAATCTCATTAATACATAAAACAAAACACCTTTAGGAAGAAACTCATAAATTTCTCAAAACGACAATAAGCCAACTTACTTCAACTTTTAAGAAAACACAAAAATCAAACACACTTACAAGATGGTGAAATGAGAGGGTTCAAATGGGAGGGAAAATATCATTTAACCTTAAAAGAGACCCCCTACCTATAGATAGGTTTCAAGGATTTTGTTATCACGAAATTATAGGACCCCCAAATGGCCTTGGATATTTTTGGGGCATTCGGTGTAATTTTTGTAACATGTGATCATCTCTCAAGATGTGGGACTTATGGGCTTGATATGATCCTCAAGAGAAAGATAATACTTGCTCCTAAACTACCTATCACAATATAATCTAATCCAGGATGAATATCTAATCCTAATCTAACTTTCCAAGGACCAAGGAGAGAAAGTTCATTAAAACAAAGCCTACACTAAAGTGGTGATACACCAGAGAAGAAGGGTTGTTGATCAAAATCTCAACTTCGAAGTAGAGAAGGTGAGTAATGGAGAGGATTGACAAGATGCATCATAGAACAAAGAATAAATTTCACATGGAACAACACTTCAAACCCATTAAACACATCTCCTAAACCTGCAATAGACATCATGATATGCACAATATACCGTGCAATGATGAGAGGTAATAAGAGACAGATAAAATAAGCAAAGGATGGATAAAATGCATCACGTAGATTTTATCACTCCATGAGTTGACATAGTACATATTTAGTCAAAAGAGGCAAGAAAATGCCATTACAAAGAAAAGAGAGGAGACTTAATCTCCACATTCGACCCTAGGGAAGAAAGAGAGAGGGGGAAGGAGAGAAAATGACCAACTCCTTTACAAATGAGCCCAAGATTACAATTTATAGAATAAGAAAGAGGGAGATAATTACAATCCTAGATTTGTGTTTTCAACTACTTGCAAGTTGTCATAAATGTGTGTAATTGATGGTATGTTTCTTACAAAAGGATCCTTGTTGTCCCATGTGCTAAAACATAGAAATAATGATAACCATGCCTCTTAATTGCACTCCCTAGCAATAAAATCATTACTCTAAACACCTGGCACATTTTCTATAAAATCACCATCAATTCTGTATCAAATTATGGATTTATTGATTTTTGTGTATCGATTAGAGCCACAATTCCAACAGATACTAGGTTTATGCGATTTCATTAAGAAATGAAAAATTTATGGCTTTCTAAGTGTGAGAAGTTATTTTGGGTTTACTGAGAGATTTCTTTCCTATCACAAAACTAAACATTTAATTTTTGGGATCTGGAGATGTTTCCTCTACTTTCATCCACCTAGCATTATTAAAAAAATAAATAACATTCCCATTGTATAGAGGGCATTGAGACATTTAAAATGATATAATTTTTTCAATTTTGAAACCTTTGGATCAAAAGTTATGCCCATTCAATGTTTTGTGCAAAAATAGTTGTTTTCCCTTGTTCCACATTTTCCAGTTTTCTTCAACTTTCCACCGATTTGGTTTTCTATGGATTTTTCGATGGATGTGTTTTGCAGATTGTTTCATTCTACGGTGTTTTGTCCTGTGGATTTTTTGGCATATTTTTGTTTTGCAGATTTTTATGTGGCCTTTGTTTCTATGGACTTTGTTTTACGGTTTTTTCTATGGACTTTTATGCGGCCTTGTTCTACGGCTTTTACTCAGTGGCTATGTTATGTGGATTTTTCTGTGGCATTTTCCATGGACTTATTCTATAATTTTTTCTTCTATGGATTTTATTTTGTGGCCTTTGTTTCTGACTTTTCATGGATTTTCTATGGACTTGTTATATGGATTTTTTTGCAGCTTTTGTTTTGTGACATTTTCCACAGAGTTATTTTGTGACATTTTCCATTTTGTTTTATGACATGGTCCCATTTTATAGCAAGCTTCATCCCAGCAATGAGTGCTTCATACTCCGCAATATTGTTCATGCAAGGGAATCCTAGGTGGAAAGCCTGCGGTATAGGATCCCCAGAAGGAGTAATGAGCACCACACCTACCCCTGAACCATGAAAAGTAAAGGATCCATCAAAGTGTACCTGCCACATGACAGACTCCTTAATATAAAGTAATGAAGCATCTAGAGATCCAGTTCAATGGTTCGATTCCTTCAACGTTGCTTCAGCTAAGCGATCGGCACCAAGACTGCACGCCCTTGACTAACTTTTGATGTACAAACTCAATGTCAAACTCACTACGCAGAATGATCCAATTAGCCATTGTGCCGTGAGGGTGGGTTTAGAAAACAAATATTTCGAGGGTCAACGTTAGTTATGAGCTTAGTCTTTATATTTAGCGAGTAATGGCAATTTTTTTGAAAGGTAAAAACAACAGCCAAACAAGCCTTCTCAATTTGAGGGTAATTAAGCTCATAGGCAATGAGAGTATGGCTGAGGTAATAGACTACCTTTTCTTTGTGACTTAGGTCATATTGGGCAAGTAGTGCACCAATAGCAAAAGGAGAGGCTCACCAGAGTTGGTGGCATGAGGATAGGTGGATTAGCCAAATATTTCTTGAGCAGGGTGAAGGCCTACTGTTGCTCTAGTCCCCAGACAAAGTTAACATCCTTTTTCAACAAGTGAGTGAATGAGTGGCACTTATTGGCAAGCTGAGAAATGAAACCGCGTATAACTTTGTATCTTTCCTTATAAGCTACATAAGCTACTTAATGTTCTTAGTAGGAGGTATCTCAAGGATAATGAGACAATTTAGCGGGGTTTACCTTGATCCCTCTCGTGAGACAATGAACCCAAGAAAGTTTCTGATAGGACACCAAATACACACTTCTTTGGGATCAAACAAATCTTGTACTACCGAAGGCATTCAAAGATACACTGCAAGATGACAGGTGATCCTCTCTTGTCTTAAATTTCCCTAAGATATCATCCATATCCCTCCATGATGTCATGGATCATATCATGGAAGATCACCATCATTGCTCTTTGATATGTTGCTCCCCATTCTTGAGACCAATGGCATCACTGGTAATAGAAGGTACCCCAAGGTGTTGTGAAATTTAATTTATGTTGATCCTCGCTGACTATCTTGATTTAATTATAGCCTAAAAAGCCATATACAATAGATAACATTTCATACCCTACGGTTTAATCAACGATCATATCAATATTTAATAACGGGAAATCATCCTTAGGGCACGCTTTGTTTATGTCCTGAAAATCATCCAAGAGATGCATGATGTACTAGCTAGAAGTTCCAGAGATGTGAGAATGGGTAGTAGACCCATGTTCGTGTCCCACCGGGCATGCCAAATGTGTAAAAGTATTTTTTTAAGCTAAATTGAAAGCAAGAAAATACCACCTAGAAATAGTCTCTAACCTAACTAGAAATAAGAAATGAGTACCATCATGATGAAGAAATGAGAAAGTCCTAGACTTAGCATTATAACTTTGAAACAATCAAAACATAATGTAAGTTCTGAACTCTATTCAACTAAATTGGCTAATTTAACATTTAAATGAACTTAAGTAGTCCAATGGAAATCAACAATTTTCTTTCTTTGATCCTTCAATGGATTCCTAGGTGTGAGGCTTAGCTCTTCAAGATGGATAATGGAGGGCTCAAGAATAAAAAAAGGCTATTAGTATAAAACTATGTGTTTTCTTTTTGTCTCTTGAGAGTTTTAGGTGTAGGTGTAGAAGTAGGGGAAGGGTTCTTTATATAGCCCAAAGGATAAAGGATTCAACACATCCTCTTGAATGTGGGATAATGGAGATGTAGAGTTAGTTATGGATAAGGGGGGTTTAGATGGGGTTGAGTTAACTTTAGGAGGGTTTAGCTTGTCCTTTAGTGGCTCATGTGGATAAAGGGGGTGTATTAATTAATCAAGATGATTAATTAATAGATGTGCAAGCTTTTATAAGCTTTTAGAGGAATATTAGTATGATTTAGACTATAGAAGATGATTAAATCAATTAAATAGTGATTTATTGATTTAGATGAGAAGGGAGACTAATTAATTAATAATAATTAATTAGACTAGATAGAAGGTGTTGATTAACGAAGGGTCGTTAATTAGGGTATGTGTTGGATATGCGACTTAATTAATTAGTGTAATGTAATCAATTAATAATAATGGAAGAGAAGATGAGCGCTATTGATGATATGTTGTCAATTTGTGAGAAAGGAGATAATTAGCGCAATTTAAGTATTTAAATTTCTACGTAATTATAGGTGTCCATAATAATTACGCCTATAACGGAAGTATATTTTTGTCTCAACATGATAATGCCTCACCAAATATAACATGGTTCAAAGTCAAGTGTATCTCAAATAGGAGAATATTAATAAAGGGAAATTATAGCTTCCAAAAGATTCATTTGCATCATCATCTAACTTCCCAATAAAGGTTCCACATAAGTGGATGTACAACATAAGGTCCACATTTAAAGGAAACTATTGATGGGTGAGCCAAGGGAACATAATGGTTATCTTAAAAGGTTATCAAGTTATGCATACTTGATGTGCATGAGCCCACTCTTGAAAGACATAAATGTGCCACAAATAGCACATAATAAGAGAGAGAAAAATTTCCAAGTTTACATGTGGTTTCACCTTCTAGCTCACAATTAACTTTAAAATTTAGAAAATGGTTCACAAGACTCTCCAAATTTGTCCTAAAATCTGCATTATTTATTAACGTATCAAAGATGAAGATTCACCCAATATCAAGCATAATAAAGGGAGCAAAGAATCGATTTGGTAATGATTTTTACGTTCACATAGTGAGAGTACCATGAAATTTTGGGTAAAAATTTTTTGTAGCCAACCAATAGTTAAGATTGAATTTCTAGTTTGTTTTCAAGGTTTCATATCATGTACCATTTTCTAAAACATATCAATTTGAGTTCAAAATTTTCTTTAGAAAACCTAGAAAGGATAGTTTAATTTGGTATTTTATAAAATTTTACCTAAGTTTTCACCATGACAGATCAATTTTCAAACTTTATACACCCCAAACAAGCCATAATTCCTTTATGAAAATACAAACAACGCATTTTCAATTCGACAAGACATATGAGAAGTTTACTTAAATTTATCATTTCTTTTCAACTATAACCAAGAGAATACATGAATGAGTTAGGATAAAAAAATTCAGTCAAAAAAGGACATTTCAAAACCTATCAAGGTACTATTACAAAGTTATAACATGGACAAGATACAAAAAATTATGTTCATACATTCCTAATGAGTTCAAGATGTCAATACACATTTTCCTTTAAATAAAGGAATAACCTAACTCTTTTGAAAATAAAATCCTATACTAACTTTAACTAAACATTCAACTTGGTTAGTAAAGTACCTTTAGGTTCGAAAGCGATGTATATAAATATAATTCTTAAGTAGAGGTGAATCTATTTCATACAGGAACTTAAATTTCAACCCTATTGAGTGGTAAAAGTAATGGGGCCATGTTATTTTAAGATTTCCTTAAAGAAATATAAGTCTCGATCCAACACAATATTCACACTACTTAACTAGGGCTTACATCAATAACAAAGGAATTCTTCACCCAAGGTAAGTCAAATGAATAGATAATCGTCATTTTTTAGTATTCACAAAAGGTTTAAACCATTTATCTATTACTATTAATAGTGGTCCTCTAAGTCGAGGTCTTATAATGAGGTCTCCTAAGCTTCTATTAACCAAATATGATATGCAATCTAGGAAACAATTGCGAAACCCTATGATTCACAATACTTTCTCATGTATGACTTAAAGTGACAAAACACAATGCCTAAGTTAGTTAGACAAGAACATCAATTTAGTGTGTAATCCAGATTATATGAATATCACACAACTAAGAATAATAATCATTACTTATTTATTTTGAAACTATAACTTACGATCACCTCAATTTTAGATGAAAAGGAGATAACAAATCTATAACATTGTTTGGTCAACAAAGGTTGATAAAATATATATTCTAAAAATTTTCCCATTTAAATATAATTACACGAGTTTATTCATGTTTATAAGGCATAAATACTTAAATGTACTTATAGATATAATTATATTTTATTTTTGGTTACGAATCATTGTATTCATCATTATTACACCATATTACTTGTAATTCTATGGGCCAACATTGGTGTTGGTATACCATCTCGCTAAACCAAAATATAGATCAACAATAAGTTCTCTTTCTTTTGCCAAGAGAGAGAGAGAGGATGAGAGAAAAATTTGTTATTTTTCACATAAGTAGTGTTCTTCTATCTACGAGATAATGTAAGAGGAAGAGGGTGATTCCATGATTTCTACACATAAGTCTTAGTGTCATAAACATGATTAATTGAGAACATTCCAACAAATTTGAGAAGGGATATTATAAAAAGTGTAACTTACGAGGTAAAACAATTTAACCATTTTACATTGCACCAAAACTTAATAAATGATCATAATATGAAAATGGGCCTATCAAGCTCAAGAAGGGTTATAATAATTTGAACATTACCAAAGCTAATTCCAAATGTTATACTGAGGGATTTGATAATAATTTTAAGTTGTGAAAACTAGAGTTGTTTCCAATAGCTCAATGTATTCTTAGTTTACTAGAATAGGATAAAATAACTATGAAATATCACTTTGTGAAAAAATCATATAAAAGGAGACCAATTTTTTTTTCCTTATCATATATTGATTAAAGATAAGTTAGATACATTTACGTTAACAAAAATATTTCATCCAAGTATGCTAATTGAAATACACTTTTGAAAAGAAAATCAAGGTTTGTAAGGTTGCTTGGAAAATTTTATTATAAAGATAAAATTGAGATTGGTAAGCGTATACACGAGGAGCAAAATTATTATAATTTATAATAATGAAAATTTAATATGTGGATGACATTTTATTTTATTAGGTTTTTCTACAACAAGACCTTACAATTGTTTATTTCACACCCATACAAAAGGGTTTTGTTAGGTTTAAAAGAGGGTTTTAATACTTGAAAATGAGTGTCCAAAATAATAAATCCACTCAAATGGAAAAATCAAACTAACAAAACACCAAGAATACCCTAAGATTTATGAAACAATTCTACACTACCATATTGAATTACTAATAATTTGCAAAACAACCATGACTATGTATGGTGACCTAAATGAAAAACTTATAGCAAATAAATTAGCACCCAAAAATACCTCTTAGCATCCCATTTTTCGGGTCATAACATTAAACCTAGAAACACATGTATAACATCATAATTGTAGTTCCCAAACAAAATTTAAAATAAAATAATAAAGGATTTAGTGTTATGTGTGTGATCAGAGTTCAAGATGATGTGTTGGAGTGTGGAAGGGGTTGTCAAGTAGCACGATAATGGGGTGATTTTCCAGCAAAGTATGGACAATGACACATCCTTGTAGATTTTAAGACTTTTCTTTTCCTTTCATAATGATACAAGCACCGTATAGGGACTCGAGGCATCTACATGGTGAAACCCAGTTAGTATAATAATTTAGTCAAATAGGTGATTAGATAACTTAGTAGGAGGCACATAACATTTTGTAGGAAAGATCCAATTTCAATCCTCGGCACTAAAGGGGTGAAATGTGTTTGACCAAATGAAAGAATGGGACAAACTTTCACGAGATGTGTTTCGATGGTATGTAGGAGAATACTTGGGTCTCTCCTTCATGGTATAGTCATACTACCACACCGATGAAAAATATAGTCTTGAATGTGATTAGTTACCCTTATTCAGAATATTTATGAGCTCGCGCCAAAATGAGGATTTTGACTCATATGTTTTGTTGCTAAGTTTTCTAGTAGATAGGTATAAAAGTTTTGGAGCATGCGCTATTCTTAGAGGCATGTGAAATATTTAGCTAAATGCATTAAATGTGGCTTGATGGATTTCAAAACTCATGGTGATAGAAAATGTGCAAATGGGTTAATTAAAAAGGCCATAAAATTTCAAAAAATTCTAAACAAGCTTCACATCCTTTAAGCATCCTCCAACCCGTATTGCCAAAATAGAAATGGATTTATCGATTTGGTAGTTGGAAGTGCTCATGTAAGTAATGTATGACTATCGAGTCAATGTTGGGGTTTTCTATATTTATTTAGAAGGATAAAGGGCCAACCAAAGTTATCATTAAAGGCATTAGGTTATATATCAATAAGGATGTGATATAACAAATATTTTCAAGAAAAGGATACCTATTTTGCATCAAAGTTCTTATACTAGATTTATTATCATCAAAAATATATATATGGGAACCTCTGACAAAGGCATTTTTCCACTAAACCAAATGAATATGTATCCATTATTATAAAGTGTTATCAATAAGAGATATGATACAAATTCTCTAGCTATCAACCTCCCTCACAAATTGATCACATTGCACCATTGGAAAAAGTTAATTATGATCAAGGATGGGCACCTAGGGAGTATTCAGGATGAAATATTATTATGGAAATAAAATGGTTCAATGGGAACCTAATGTAGCCAAATTAAGAACAAACTAGATATACTGCTATGAATATTATGAACTCCAAAAGAAAATAGATCTCCTTCTTTGTTATCAAATAATGAATTACAATGTTTCCTAAATAGGAAAATAACTCCCAACTCGAGTTGCCAAGTAAACTCTAGCTAACTCTGACTAAATCTACTCTAGGTGGCGGAAATTACTATTTTTAGCAGTTTACTAGAACCTGCTATTCTTAGTAAGTTCGCATGCTTATTCCTACGGGCACAGAAATTTCCACGCATCTTCTACATCCCTAAATTAGAGGAATTGCCAACTTTCTAACTCATAATGCAATTAATAGACTAAAATTAACTAATGCTCAAAAATAGGAAAAAACCAAACTATAACTTAAATCCTAATTTTCGGCCTCAAGATGGCGGATTTAGGGCCCAAAAATGTGTCGAAAACTTGCCCCAACCAGTAGGGATGGGTTGCCACTGCGTTCGTCTCATCAAAACACGTGGTTTCAAAAAAACGGACTCAAACGGACACCCGGAGCTCAAGTTATGACCTTGTCAAGTTCCTGCTAATTCGGGCGCATCATTCTCCCCTGCTTGAAAAAAACGCAGCTCCTGCAAGTTGTCTTCTTCAAACTGCTTCCATTTATCTGCATCCAACTTCTGAATCTCCCACTCTGTGACCCAAGTATTGTCCTCTTGTTCTAGTCCTTTCCAATGTACCAAATATTTGTTGTATTTCCCATGTCGCGTGTCCATTGTTTTCTTATCTAGAATCTGATCCACTTCTTCTTTCTTCTTCACCGGAACCTGTTGCCTCCAATCTACTACTTCATCAATATCATCCCTTTCTACACCATCCCCATGAAAAGAATACAAATCTGAAACATTAAACACTAGAGAAATATCAAAATTCCCTGGCAATTCTACCTCATAAGCATTATCGTTTATTTTTTCACGATTTTGCAGGGACCAATCTTCTTGTACTTCAGCTTGTTATAGGTTCCTCTTGGAAACCTTTCCTTCCAGATATACCATAACCAACTCACCAATTGTAAATACCTTTCTCCGTCTGTGCACATCTGCTATTTCTTTATACTTATCATTACTATTTTGCAGCTTCTTCCGCACTTCTTCCTGCAATTGTTGTATATGTTCGGCAAATGCTTCTGCATCATCACTGACTCTGCCATCAACTGGTAGTTGTACCAAATCTAACACCCCATTTGGATTACTCCCATACACAATTGAAAATGGAGACTTTCCCGTGGATCTGTTTATGGAACTGTTATATGCAAACTCAGCTTGTGGTAATGCTAAGTCCCATTGTTTCGGCTTTTCCCCAACAATGCACCTTAACAGGTTTCCCAAACTCCTATTTACCACCTCTGTTTGCCCATCAGTCTACGGGATGATAGGCACTACTGAACTGTAGTTGAGTTCCAAATTTCTTCCATAAAGTCCGCTAGAAGTGACTTAAGAACCTTGTGTCCCTATCTGAAGTAATGGTTTTTGGAACACCATGCAAACGAACAACTTCTCTGAAAAACAAATCTGCTACGCCTGTTGCATCACTTGTTTTCTTGCAAGCAATAAAATGAACCATCTTAGAAAACCTATCAACAACCACAAAAATTGAGTCATTACCTCGTTGTGTTTTTGGTAATCCCAAAACAAAGTCCATACTCAGATCTGTCCACGACCCTTTAGGAATAGGCAACGGCATATACAACCCTGTATTCTGTGCATGGCCTTTCGAGACTTGGCAAATTCGACATCTCTCCACATATCTTACCACATCTCTTTTCAGCTTTGGCCAATAGTATTTGTCTGCTACCAAGGCTATCGTCTTATCTTTACCAAAATGCCCAGCCAACCCTCCGCTATGCAACTCTTTCACTATATTCTCTCTCATAGACCCAACTGGAATACATAGTTGGCGTCCCTTGAATAGGTAGCCATCCTGTAAAATATACTCATCCAGGACATCTCCTACATTGTCTGACAATGGACTAATTAGTCTTTCAACAATATCCTTGAAATCAGAATCAGAAGAATACAAACCCTTTATTGCTTCAAAACCCACCACCTCATTTTCCATAGTGGTAAACAAAGTCACACGCCTACTCAATGCATCTGCAACTTGATTCTATTTTCCGGATTTATGTTTTAGAGAAAAAGTATATCCCTGCAAAAATGATACCCACTTTGCATGCCTACTATTCAACTTCTTTTGGGTATTCACATACTTCAGGGCTATGTGGTCTGTAAATAACACAAACTCCTTAGGCACTAAGTAATGCCTCCAATGCCTTAATGCTTGTACAATTGCATAAAATTCCACATCATAAGTAGAGTAGTTCTTTCTTACCTCATTTAGTTTCTCACTAAAGAAAGCTACTGGCTTTCCTCCTTGACTTAGAACAGCTCCAATACCCACATGTGAGGCGTCACAATCAACCTCAAACACTTTATCAAAATCTGGTAGTGCCAAAATGGGTGCCTCTGTCACCTTCTTCTTCAAGAATTGAAAACTATCCTCAGCTGCCTTTGTCCACAAAAACTCCCTTCCTTTTGTGCAATCTGTTATAGGTGCTACAATACTACTGAAATTTTTAATAAATTTTCTATAAAATGTTGCTAGACCATGAAAGCTCCTTACCTCTATTATACTCCTGTGGAGTAGGCCATTCAATAATTGCCTTTATCTTTCTGAGTCCATCTGTACCCCATCTGCTGAAATAATAAAGCCCAAGAATACCAAACTCTCTTGCATAAATGTGCACTTCTTCATATTTGCATAGAGTTTCTCTTTCCTTAACACTTCAAATACCAACCTTAGATGCCTCAAATGTTCTTCTTTAGTTTTACTAAAGATCAAGATATCATCAAAATAAACCACAACAAACTTACCATTATACTCCCGTAGCACGGTGTTCATCAATCTCATAAAAGTACTAGGTGCATTGGATAACCCGAATGGCATCACCAACCACTCATATAATCCATTTCCTGTCTTGAATGTTGTTTTCCACTCATCTCCTTCTCTGATCCGAATCTGATGATAACCACTTCGAAGATCAATCTTGGTGAAATACTTAGATCCAACAAGCACATCCATCATATCATCAAGGCGAGGTATTGGGAACCGATACTTGATTGTAATTTTATTGATCACTCTGCTATCCGTGCACATTCTCCATGTTCCATCCTTCTTTGGTGTTAATAAAGCTGGTGTTGCACATGGACTCATGCTCTCCCTTACGACCCCCTTTCGCACGAGCTCTGCCACTTGCCTATTCAACTCTGCATGCAATGTCGGGCTCATCCTATAAGCCGCTTGATTTGGGAGTGAAGACCCTAGAATCAAATCAATGTGGTGTTGAATATCTCTTTTGGGTGGTAATCCATCTGGTAGCTCATCAGGAATAACATCCGAAAATTCTTCTATTAATTCTGATGTTTCTATTGGTATTTGAGCACTTACAAGTTCATCCTTATTTGCAACTAGTGCATAACAAAAACCGGTTGCCTTTGCCTCCTTCACAAATTCCTTTGCAAAAAGCATATTTTCAGCCTTCCCCTCTTCTTTAAGAGGTATCAAAACTATTTTTGTGCCATCCTTCCAGAAAGTATAAGTATTTTTTCCCCCATCATGAATAACTTTTCTATCAAATTGCCATGGTCTTCCTAGCAGTATATGACATGCATCCATAGGAATAACATCACACCAAATCTCATCCTTATAACTGTTCCCAATAGAAAAGCTTATTAAACATCTCTTATCAACAGTAACTTCATTACCCTTCTTAAACCATGCAATACGATAAGGGTTAGGATTCTTCTCACAATGCAGACCCAATTTATCGACCATCTCATTTGAAACCATGTTCTCACAACTACCACCATCAATAATAACATTACATACCTTTCCTCCTGAAGTGCATCTTGTTCTGAAAATATTTGTACGTAGCCATGCATCCCCCTTGACCTCCTTTCTTGGAGCAATCATCGTCCTCTTGATCATCAGAGTTTCTCCAACATCTGGTGGAATTTCGAGGTCCTGTTCATCTTCTACTTGCTCAGCTTCAACAAGATTTACTCTTGGAGCATCTCCTTGCCTTTTGTCATGTGTATAAGTATGTGGGCATTCAAAAGCCCGATGCCCTTCTTCACCACATTTGTAACAAACAAATGGTCTTCGTGGAGCCTCCCATCCTCTATCGCCAGCATATCCTCTACCCCTAGAAAATCCTCTGCCTCTTTGTTGATTCTGGAAATCTTGTCTCGTATCCTCTTGCTTTTCCAATCCACGAGATGATTCTCCCCTACCTTGGCTGAAACCAGCTCATCCCCGAAAGGAAGATGAGGCCCCCCTATTCATTCCAGGTGATCTCCTAAAACTTTGACGATTTTGTTTTTCCTCAGCCTTTAAGGCTAATTGATAGGCATCCTCCATGCTTTTAATCCTATGCATACTTATCTCATCTTGAATAGAAAATTTTAATCCATTAACATACCTCGCAGCCATTTGTTCCTCGGGAAAAAGTTAATTATGATGGAGGAGGGGCACCTAGGGGTAGAGGAGGAGGAAATTTTATGATGGAATAAAATGGTTCATGGCAACCCATCTGAGCATTGGTCGTCAAACTAGGCCTTTTTAGGTCAGGAGAATGTAAAATAATTTTTGTTGTGGAGGGGTTGTGGATGCACGTGAACTATTTGGCAGAATGTTAAAAGAGATTTGAAGCCTTGCGGAGTGCAAGTGAACCTACCTGGAAAACCTCTTGCACTATGAAAGCTAATTTCTCCTAGGCATGGTTCATCTCTCGAATTTATGTTCTTTAGTTTTTCTTTTGCAATGGAATATAAAAAAAAAAATTAAACCAAAGGATTTTTGTATATTTGATTTTATTAAATAAACTTGTTTTAAAACAATAAAAAGTTATATCATAACTCACATGATCTAATATTCCTTGGTAAACAATGAACTTAAACCCTCATTTCATGATGATCTAGAAACTTCCCAGCAAAACTAGTTTGCTACAGTACCTCTTTTTATTGACAAGTTGAAGTTGACTTCCCGGTAAATATGTTGACCATTTATTTGTTTAAATAGAGAAATTATGATTTTCGAAGACGTGTAAAATAACCCTCG
This sequence comes from Taxus wallichiana var. yunnanensis, assembly GCA_018340775.1. Lineage (NCBI taxonomy): Eukaryota > Viridiplantae > Streptophyta > Pinopsida > Cupressales > Taxaceae > Taxus > Taxus wallichiana. Next base: position 723,391,205 of record CM031240.1, on the reverse strand, counting down.
TAACTCTAGAAAGAAGATGTTAACTTTCCTATGTGTACCTTGTTATGTGAGGATTCACTTCAATCCTTGAATCAACCTTGAATGATCTTCTGTGATATTTTTGACGCCCTTATAGGAGCCCTATTACACCATTTTACAGTTATGTACGTAGTGTTTAAATTAGAAATTTGGGGTTCATATCATCTCGCTATTTTAATCCAAACAATGAAATGCTTAACTGCTTCGTAAACTTCTAGTATTTTAATAGACAATTTCTCGTAACCTTTAGTTTGGGGAAAAAAATCTTCTTGATAGTTTAGAAAAGGAATTACTCAGAAGCCTTTCGGGTCGCAGTTGACGAGGTCAAACTAGACCAATTACGACTTGTCACTCCAGAAAACATGTTGCCATTTGAAAATAGTTTTCTAGTTCTGAGTTCCATCGACTCTGATGAATTATCCATATATGGGGGAAATTGTAGGAATTTTATAATGGCGCATGAATCCATAAAACATTATTTTTTTATGTGGTTTACTAAGGCCTTGAGCTAACTTTTAATCATTTGCAAACTAGGCAAATTATGACCGATGGTCAAAGAAAACTAACCACCAATCGTAAACCATTTGCTATTTCAATTAATCCTTCTATGAACTCTTGGTATATAAGTGGAAACATAGAAATTTAGCCATGGTGTGTTTTCTCATGGAATATAGTGTGTTTGAAAGGGGTTTCTTAGCCTCTCGAGCCTAATTGGAACATTTTGTAGGTAGCAGAAAATGAAAAATAGAAATTTACAGACACTGCCGAGTTTCCAAACCACCGTGGAAACTGTTGACACGTGTAAATAACTATCTGAAAACTCTAGTGTAACTTTTGGAAAAATGGTGTTTCTCTCTCTTTCCTTTCTCTTTCTCTCTCCTTGGTTACGAAATGAAGTGAAATGAAATGAAATGAATACATGTTTCTAAACCTTTTCTTTCGAATGAAAATTATAATTATTATTATATGTAAATGAGAAAACTAAAGAGATTAATTATTTTATATTAGGTGGATTCCATGCCAGCAATTTATCATTGATTTCATGCTCACATGGTTTTTGCAGGATGCAAGAAAGATGGTGAAAAGGCGATGTGTAATTCATTATTTATTATTGTAATTTATATAGGTCCTTGTAAAATGAATTTATGTATAATGTAGTCTCATGTTATAGAAAATTTATATTTGAGATTTGCTAATATGTATGAGATGCTAGTTTTAGGGATATCTTAGGAAATGTGCATTTAATCATAGGTTCAATTTGATTCATAGTTACATACGATAAAAAGGTTTGATATATATATGGTAAATGAATTTGAAGTTAATATCTTGTAGTGCATTTTCAGTGTTCAATAAACGATTAATTTATTTGTGTTGTATTCTTACCTTGTAAATGTAATAAAGAGATTTAATTGAAACACTCAACCCTAGTATAAGATTATTTCATAACATATCTTCATGTGTGATCCTTCTTACCAAAACTAAATAACAATTTGAAACCATAAAATGAACTTAAAATTTTGTGCTTGATGGAACCTCCTAGCTTAGGTAAATAAGACCCCTAGTTTGTGTTACCGTCATGTTCAAGTATGTTTAGCCTTATCGTCGTGAACCCGATGGTTAGGAACGACCTGGAAAAAATTTTTATGGAGTAAGTAGAGCTATTAATCCCTTAGTATCCTAGTGGACTACCAAGTCTTATGAAGTTAGATCTATAAATTAACTTCATCATCGAATGAATTCCCTGTGGGATCCAGATGACACAAATGGAGATAGTGAAATAGTTGTTCTATGACTTAAACTCTTGTTAATAAACTCTTTAGTTCCTCTCAGCTAAATGTGTTACCTTGGTTACTAATAACATAACACATTGGTCTTTTATGAAGGTTGTTTAGCTTAAATTTTTCCTCTCACCTTAAACTCATATATAGTTGAGGTGTAGATCCTTAGGTGCTATTGGAATTAAACAAAACATTGGCTAATTAAGGGGTTAACTTACGGGTGGAAATTGTACATAACTCTTAGCAAATTCAATTGTATTTAAAATAAGTTGACTTAAGAGAAGTGTAAAAAAATGAGGGGGTCTCATTAACCCATGTGTCTAGTTTCCCTTTGTACCCTAGTGGTTGGCCCAAAACCAAACAAGGATAGTAGGTGATATTCCTTTGATTGACCTCATGGTGGGATTTAAATGACATAAGTGGATGTCTTGGTTGCAGCATGCATTTAACACTGCAATGTATAAGAGAAAGGAAATGGGATGTCTCGTACTAGATTACACTTCTGGTAGTAGTGAATCCATTAGTGAAAAGTATGTGTTATTTTGTCTATGATTGTTATAAAACAATGCTAATAATGAGACCATAGTGCGATGTAAGAGTAAATCATATAAGATGAAAACGAGATATGAGGTTAGGATTAAGGTCACCCTTGGAGTCCTTATAACTTAATTAATCATTTTCATGTGTTACAAAGAATATGAATTGCCTTGGTGAGATCAAACTTCGAGAAAACAAAAGATATATAAATCTAAATGGAATTCAACAAGTTTTGAACTATAATAACTATGGTAGGGAAATAACTATACCGTGATCGAAGAATGTTTATGGAAAAATATATCTTGAATCTAAATCTCCCTTAATCCTAAGATTTCTTCTTGACATCACGTTAGATTCACTTGTGTAGCAAGGGTAAAATTTAAACTTTGAATAAGCATTTGGGAAGCATAATCTTAACATAAGAACGAGAGAATTAGGAACTTTGTATGCAATTTGAAATATGGCAAATACTTATGTAAATTATGGAGATTTTCATAAGAGATAAAGAGCCAACTTAAATGGTCAAACCGTAAGTCAATGTTGAATGAACTTATGAATCAGAGGTAAAAAAGAATACAATTATACTTACATAATAATTTTATAGGAAGGGTAATCATAACGAAGATGTGATCATGGTAATGATGTGTTGTGGGTTGGCCAAATCCTTGAGTCCCTTTTCTTGTGGTTGAGTTATTACTAATCATTTGTTAATTGGAGAAAGTGTGGCATCGTCCATGTATATGGTATTGTCGTGTTTCTATGTGATTTGATGACTTATGTAAGTGTCTTGTGTGTTGTTGAGTTTGTCTTCTTGGATCCCTTATGGAATTGTGTAGTGAGCAATGTAAGTAAAAAAATTATCTTGGTATTTTTACTGTGTGGTATTTATGTGTCAAAAATGTGGGTGTTACAACAATAATCATATTATAAAGTCTTTCACCCTCCAAATGTGTCCTAAGACTTAAAATGGACCAAAAAGACCCAGTTATCCTATTAGATGCGATCTAGCCAAAATGGCTACAAAAAGGGCCTACCAAACAACTACCAAATACCCAAATGGTAAAACAAACACATCAAACCAATTCTCAATTACAAAGGGAGTAAAAAAACATACATAACCCGTGAAATGGAAAATTATTCTCGAACCTGAAGCACCTTCTCGGGAAAAATATTAAAGTTTTGCTATTGCATTTCAACAGATTTTTAGTGAAATTAGCTACGAAATGGGTTTCGAAAACAAGTGATCCCAACTCGACATATTGTTCTATAAACTCTCATCTATTATCTTATATATAGAGAATCCGATGCAACTTATAGAATATAATTTTGATACCCATAAATCTAGTTGTGACCTCATTTTCAAAGCTGATTTATGTGATTGACTTGTTTGCTTTTGTGAGAGAATACATAGAGGCCTCTAAAACACACTTGAAAAACTAGCTCAAAATCTATTTTCAAAAAATGAATTTTTGCAATAAATAGAGATATAATAATACTAAAGGTTTGAATTGGTAGACTTCATTTTTCTACTAAAGCTTCCTAAACCACAAAGTCAAATTTGAAATGAAATTCTTAGATTTTAGTTGTTGTCCCATGCTGCAATGTGACCAACAAGGCTCAAAATTAGTTGAACTAAAAATCAAATTATCTTATCAATTGGGTTTAAATAATGTTGTGACATCCCATGTCACTGGATTACATGAACATCCTAAATGATCTCTCATTATTGAAGTCACGAAGCTATTTTGTACATTATTTTAGGAGCAAATTTTCTAAACTTTTACCAATAGTTTTTAAAAAATTAAGTGTTCAATTTTTTCTCCAATCAACACTAGTGGTTCTATTTCATGAATTCACTCGCCCAAGATTGAAATCATTCTCCACGCTTAACCGTTGTTATGGTTAAATCACAACACCCCTAATTTCTCATTTGATTCATCAAACATGGAGTTATCCCAAAGTGTGGGACTTTACAATTGGGATAACCCTCTGGAGAAGGTCAGCTTCCTATCCTAACCTAGTGCCAACTACTCCAAAGTGTAGAGAGTTACAGATCTAACCCTAATCTAATGTTTTCCCAAGGAGACAAAGTTAGAGAAAATGCATGAAAATTAAAACCTACTCTAAGGGAAGGTGATGCACCAAGAATGATGTTAAAACTCCTACAAAATAAACACATCACTACAAGAATATTGAAATGAAAACAAAATAATACATAATAACCTTTGATGCAATGAAAGATCATAAAGATGCAATAGAACACAAAAGAGGGTTTGAAACATCCATGGATCTAATTTTATTACTCTCAAAGGTTATACAATACATCACATACCAAAGTGAGAGGTTTTAATCTCCACAAATCTCTTACAGACAAGAAAGAAGGGAGGGGCATATACAAGGTGTCCAACCTTTTGAAATGAGCCCCTCCTTATAATATATAGGAAGAATGAGAGATGAGGGGAGATAGGAATTAAAAATCTTCCTTCAACCACCCAAAATGCATTAAAATCACCTACTATAATGATGGGTTCAAAACCCACACTTCAATGTAAGTTTCCTTATTAGTGAAGAAAGAAATCCCATACCTTCATCATTTGGGTAGGTGAGAAATCTTGAAACATTAATGTAAAATTGTAGACTATAATTCCTCATTTTTAAATACCTAGTCTCACTAAAATTATTTCAGTAGAGAACACTCGAGAGCTTTCAATAAATTCCTATTTTGCAAAAATATGAGCTCTCACTCAAAAGTTATGGCCATCGAAAGATGAGGATGTCATACTACGATAAATGCAAGTGAATGAGCTACCTCTTTAGACTCTAAACATGCATATGCACCTCCGAAATAAGAAATTAAAAACATTTGGGATTTGGAACTTCAAGATTTTTAACTTTAGAGGTCATTGTATTTTTCATCTAAAGAGTTCACTCAAGAGTTCTCAAATGTCAAACCTCTCAAGTCTAAATTTCAGATTTCGAGTTCGAATCTGAAATCATATTGTGCGGTATTGTTAATTTCTCAAGAAAAATGTTTTGAAATTCTAATACCCTAAAGTTAGAAATTCAGACTTTGAGTTTCAAATCTTTGTGTCTTCGGGTTTGGGAGTTATATTTTTGGGATTTCAGGTCCGTGTTTGATTTCGGAGTTTGGGTTTTGGTATATTAGGGTTTCAAGTTTTAGGATTTCGCCACTGTTCATCCGTTTGGGCCCATGAAACCTTCGAATCTTCAAATCCCGAACTCAAATTCGAGTTTGTATTTTGGAATTTCCTTCCCTTATTTGGGAATTGTTCTTTGTGATCTCCCAAGACTCCTCGAATCCCCAAAATTTACCCACCTCTTATACGATGAGCTTCGAATTCGAGATTTGACCTCAAAATTCTCGAGCTCTTTCAAACTTCTGGACATTAAGGGTTTTGATTTTTTGGCTTATTTTTTGTGTTTTACGCGATGAAAAATCCAAATCACTCAATCCCCAAAGTAAAAAAATTTCATACTTCAGCCTTTTCCGCTCTCAAATTACTTTCTTGGCTCGAGCCTCGAGATTTCGCTTCCTAATCACTTGGCTTACTGGCCCCAACTTCAGTGATTCCATTTTCAAGCTCTCCTCCATAGCTTGCGATTTATACACTACAAAATACTCATGTTTTTGGCTTAACAAGTCATTCCTAACCCGAGCTCAACCTCTTGTGATCATTTCATGTCATTCTCCACTAATCTAAGCCATGACCTACTAATGGGAACTCGAATGCCCAAATCGGTCCTTGAATTTTCTCTTTGTGAGGTGTTGTTTTTCCAATTTTTCCTAAGGGGAAAAATCAGATAACAACTATTAGTAGAAGCATTTATCCAAAGTGGATGTTCTAGAGGTGTTGTGGTTCATGCCTTCTTACAATGTTTGACCAATGTAGGAGGCAATGAAATAGTTTGGAAAAACGTTATTTCTAAATGGGAAAATATACAAATCTTAGTTTTAAAACTCAATCAATCCCGACGCTCGGTGTTAGAAAGTTATATTTGATACAGGGTATAGTGCCCTATATTTGACATGGTCAAGACCATAACATACGATGTGAGATTCCAACAATTTTTAAAAATAAATTATTTTATTAATGTTTTAAGTTAGGTTACAACCATAGCCCAACAATTAATTAATAC